>JASDQU010105050.1:62951-73392 GCA_032191745.1 Picea mariana
TAAATATGTCTATTAAGAGAAGCATCTAGAGGAAGATCCTTCTAGAAGCGGAAGCTTCTATTAGGTCTTCTTACATCTGCCTTATTCTATTTTATTGAAAGGCCTTATTAATATTGACCTTTATTACATCCGAATACATTGATCTACCTATGTGCGGGTTAGGACCTTAACACTTTCGCTAGTAGTGATGGTTTCTAAAATTGTTTTATATGGTGAGCAGGGAGCTTCTCAATAGTCCTGACCATTGTACTCCATAAGAACACCCTTTGGAGTATCAAATTCCTAGAAATAATGCTCTTAAGAAGATCTAGGATCCCCTCCATACAAAAAAGGAGCATTTCATACCTACTCCAAATCTTTACGAAGGTGGGATACGATGGGTATGGGCTCCCCACCATCTAGGGTGGTACCCCTACAATGTAGATCACTAAGGTTGATGGGATATTAAGTTGTCCACTAAGTTTCCATTCTCAATGTAGTTTGTCTCACTTCAATTACATGTCTCTAAAAGGGACTAAGTCAAGTGCAAGTCTAAAGTGATTCTTGCATAATAGTTAACCCTTTGACTTGATACCTAATGTAAATGAAGTTGATGTTAAACTAACAATTCGTCAACCAAGAGGTGTGTTTATCAAAGAAACCTCCACAAGAAAGGGTTGTCAAGGGATAATTGATTAGATCTAACTATCAAAATATTCTAATAGTGGAATTAAACTAGACCAAGTTGAAGTTGCTTGGGACCACAAGATCCATGAACGAGTTCAAAACAAGGATATGAGTTCTTGATAAACATAGTTTGAATTTTGTTTTTACATTTTGTAGTAGGTTGAGTATGAATGAGTTTTCTTTGATCAAGGACATATATTAAAATCCTTGGTTGATTAACATTTTTGAAATACCCCCACGAAGGATGGATTAGGTTTAATTTTTTTGGGGCTTCTAAGGGAACCTTGATGTAGCAAGATCAATAAAGGAAATTAGAGATTACCTAGGATAGCTACTTGAATATATTCTTAGTTTAAGGGGAACAGATGAATTAAAAACCTCATCCTTAAATATGTAAGCCCTTAATCATAGGCTTTATGGAGGTTAAATTTGAAGGGGATTAGACATACTAAAATTATTAATAAAAAATCTATAACTTCATCATAGGTAGTGATTAACCATGTAGAACGATGTAAAAGAGTAATTCAATCCCTTAAATAGTGGAAGTTTGTACATGTTAAAAAATAAACCAATCATGTGGTTGATCGATTGGCTAACCAAGGCATATTATAGAAAATGAGTCAAGTATTGGTATTCACAACCCACTCTTTGGTTGAAAGTGTTGGAACGAAAGAGGAATTTCCTAGGTGACCTCCCTTCCAACTCTTCCTAAAACCCCTTCTACCTCATATTATTGATGGGACATGTCATTCTTAGCATTTAAGGGCACCAAAGTCCAAAAATCTCCTAGAGTACAATATCATTAGAAGTGTGAATTTAAATTATCTTACCACCTTCAATTGTCATAATTTGAAATTTACGAGGGTTTGGTTTATTAAGCTAATGAGCGAGGGTAGGTTCAATAGGAGTTTTATTTTTTTTTCCTGTATTGTTCATTCGAAGCCAATGTTAGTATGGTAGGAAAGTGTACTCAAAACTAAGACAACATTAGGAGTAGAGTCTCAACAAGGGGATCATTTCAACTCTAGATAGTGGTTCTAGGGTGTAATGATCCAACAAGGCAACCATCTTGTAAGCTCACCTAAATGAAACTTGAAAACCCTGAAGACTTCCCATGTGACAATTGAGAAGTTGTATCTGTGCTCATTGAATTTGAGCAAAGGCTTGGAGATAGAGACAAGCATAATGTATTTAGACAAATAAGGTTTGAAGAAAAATGATAGTGATATTTGAAAATGTGGTTTCTCTCTACAAGGTATCTAGTAAGGAGATATAGGAACATGAAGCATTAAAGCAAATAATTTAGAATTATTTGGAGTCTCTAGTCAACTTCATGGCCAAATGATGATCCCCTATCTCCATAGATGAAAAGCCAAGCCCAATAAGTGGAAAGAAGGACCAACCTAGTGCACAGACTCCTACAAGGTCTCCGAATAACAAAATTCAAGTTATGGTCTTTCTAGTTTATGTTGTGAATTTCCACCCTACTCATATTATGTGTGTGGTTTTAATATGTAAATCAAGGTCTTCTAATTTAGTTTACAAGCCTATTTTTTCAAAAAATGTTAAGTAACAATTTGAAGGGGCATATTGTGTAAGCACGTTTTTGGGTTTGCTAAGCCTCATGAATTTATTTTCAATAAGCCCCATGAATTTATTTTAGGACACAAGATTACATGTGCAAAAGGTAGTAGCTTTTACAAAGTCTAATTATGGGTAACAAGAAGGACGAAAACTTCGTCAACAAACTCACACTTTAACCAATTCAATCAGATTATTAATGCAATCTATGATTAATAAAAACATATAGCAACTCATTTGGGCCTATTAAAAAGCAAAGGGATCTTATAGCGATGACCATGTAAACCATCAAGAGCTGAAGCGAGGACATTGAAGCAAACTCATTGCCCTGGCTATTCTTCTTATTATTCAACAAATGGTGTTTTAGATTAATCTAGAGAAAAGTGTTTTGGATTAATCCAAGGAAAACACAAAAGAAAACATATATCATCCATCTAGAGTTGAAGTTGGGATATTGAAGTGGATCCCTTTGTATCAGAGAAAAGCAGTGAAAGCATTCTCGACCCTAAAGTATATCTTTCCTTTTCATTGTTTCTTTGATATATAAAACATTTTCTAGTGGGTTGCAATCTCCACACATAAAGTGGATAGATCTAATCCACTCATTCAATGTTGAAGTAGGTAATAGATCTTTCTATTGAAATATTAAATACTTTTTTTTTTTTTTATATCTTTGAGAGGAATATTACTAGATTTGTGGTCCTATTCAAAATTGAACAAGTATGATTGTGTTACTTGTATAAACTATCCATCACTTAAGCACAGATATTGAAGCAGATCCCTTTTCACAACTCATCAAAATGATCTTGGCCTACAAAAGGAATGTTGTAATGAAGCGAGTCATATTCATACTCAAATCTCTCTCAATTCTATTTATCTCCAAGTGGACAATTCCTTTTAATCTTTTTATTTATTTAGTTTTACTTGCACTCATGAGAGATACAACATCCATTTCCATTTCCATTTCCCTTTCTAGCATTAAAGCCAAAGTTCACAATTTGGATAAACTAAGGAGGCCTCCCAAAATGACTTTAGACTCTCTATATGAATACATGGAGTATCTAGATAAACACATGGAAGCCTGAAAGTTGAATTCCATTTGGACATAAAAATATGATTAATATTGACTTTATAGCTTTTGAAGATATGATTCAAATACAAATAGAGAATATAGTAACAACATCAAAAACCAAATTTCAAACAATGGAGAATAAACTACAAGAAATGGAAAGCAAAATACAAGAAAGCAAAAATGGACTAAAGAAGAGGAGATTGAGAACTCAATTTTTTTGAAAATGAGAGACAAAATTAAAGCATTGGAGGATGAGGTTATTGGCTTTAAACAATCTTGATGGAAAGTTGGATATCAATCCCATCAAAGAGGAAATGAACAAATTACTAAAATTAGAACATGAGTGCAATAAAAGAGACTCAAACCTCACCATTTTGGCTTAAGGGAGAAGCAGAAGAAGACACTTCAAGATTATTCAAGGATTGATTTAGGAGGATATCGGTGGCCACCCACCTCTTCTAGTTGGCTCACATACAACTTTCATCTTGGCAGTTACATTTTTTTTTATCTTGGCAATTTTTTTCTAGCTTTTAAGGTCCTAAACTTCTGGGGCCGTTTTGAGGCCCTAAACAATGTTTTTTTGGGCCCACCACAATCACACTGTAAAGATAGTAAGAGTGTGACGACATAATGTGTATTCCTTAGATAGAGCTTTCCAACAGGCTATCGTGCACCTAAAATGAAGATCGTATGCAAAAGTTATGACCCCGAGAAGTTGAAGTACCAACTTACCCCAACGAGGTCCACATGACTTTTGGCACTTCATCTCCTAGGGTTAGGTTTTCATATGTCTAGGGTTTTGACAATCATGTTTGAAGTAAAAAGGACTTTAGAGCCTCATTGCACTCATCTTATTGAGAATGAGCATAGTCGTCACATCTCTTCTCAGAAATAAGCTGCCACCATTCTAGCGAGCTTGTTCCAGTATGCATTTTTACAGTTTCAACATATTTCTCATTTAAAAGAAATCAAGTTTTACTATATATTTGTTATTATTCATTGTATCTATGTGTTAATATTATAGATCTGTGTTCTCATTTTGTTCTTCTCATAAATCCAGATCATTAGTATCAGAGCAGTATGTTCTTTTTGTTTCTCTATGCATGTCCCCAACGAGGTCGTGGTATAAGCAGTTGGGACTTGAACCAATTGAGCCTTTGCAAGATCAACCTTGCCAAACCCAACGACCACCCATGGGGGAAGAAAAGAGAGACGTTGGGGCATGAGATCCCTTTAAATTGTTGCTTGAGGAATCCCTCTGGCGACAAAGGAACCGGATGATGGATAAATTTGCACAAATCCTTCGACGACTGCCAACATGAGACCACATCTACCTCAAGCAGAGGTGCCACCCCCTTCAAGGTACATATCAATTTTGATATTCCTTATTTGAAGGTCAAATAGATGAAAATGTTGTAGAAAAATGGTTAAACCTTCTAGAAGGGTATTTTTCTATCCACAACTTTTCCAATAAAGAAAAGATTACATTTGCGCTCCTCAAGGTCGTCCCCCATGTCAAATATTGGCGGGAGACTTTATGCGAGCGAAATGAAACAAAGGGATCTAAATTATTTGTAGTTGCACCCACTTGGGGTTCCTTCAGGGATGCTATTAAGGAACAATACTACCTTGCTGGAAGTTATGACGACTTATATACAAGATGGACCACACTGCGGTAGAAAAGGGACCAAACAGTGCTAGAGTTCACCAATGGCTTCCATACCTTGTGCACCAAGCTGGGTATCAAAGACTCTAAGTGACATCTGATGCTCAAGTCCCATGACAACTTGCATAGATACATCCAGATAGAAATGGAGTTTATGAACATTTTTTCATTGGGCGTGACCTATTGATATGCTGTCAAAATCGAGTAGAGGCTTAAACATATGACATGGTAGTTTGGGTCTGCAAACCCCTCACAATAGAAGCAGGGAAAAGGAAACCCCAATCCGCAGAACAAAGGGAAGAGAAAGGATGGACAACCTTAGGACAAACGATCCAAACCACAAACAAAGAAGGACAATGGGAAGACAAAGAAAGACATTGGGAAATGGTGTGAGTTCCATAAGATCCCCTGGAATAACATAGTTGAATGCCGCTCAAAGAAATCATTGGTGGCTAAGGTGAAAACCTCAGAATCAACTGCATGCTCCGACTCTGAGTTAGAACCAGAAGAAGGGAGACAAATCATTGATGAGAAACCTAGTGCCAGCGTTTCTACAACCACTAGGGTCTAGCTCGATGAATCTAATGAACTAGAGGAAGGTGAGCACCTCTTTCATTCACAGATGTGGGTGAAGGGTACTCCATTGCACTTCATCGTTGATAGTGGTAGCCAGAAGAACCTCATATCAATAGAGGTCGTCAAGTGGTTGGCCCTGCCAACATCATCACACCCGCATCTGTACACCATCGAATGGCTCCGCCAAGGGAGCAATCTCCACGTCAACCAACAATGTCGCCTGACCTAAGACATCAAGCCCTTCCAAGATGAGGGATTGTGTGTTGTTGCCCCCCTTGAAGTTTGTGATGTTCTTTTGGGCCAACCTTATTTATGGAAACATCATGTTGTAAATGAGTTTAGGCCTCGTAGTGTTATTATTACTTTGGAGAGGAAATTATACAGGATACCAGAGGTATTCCCATCTACCGCCATTTACTTGATCTTTCCCAAGTAATGTAGGAAGGTCATCTCTCAGGCTGAGAAGTTTGTCTTCTTCGTGATTCGCGCTCAAAGTGAGTTGAAGGTTGCAACCACATGCAAGACCTCCGCGACAGGTCTCTCCACACAACAAAAGAAAGTGGATAAGGTCATGGAGGAATACAAAGACATCTTCTCCTCACCCACTAGGGTACCTCTGCATTGTCAAGTCAAGCACAAAATCGATCTGACCCCCGATGCACCACTACCCAATGGGAGAGTCTATCGCCGCTCTCTGTAAAAAAATAAGGAAATCAAGCACTAGATCCAAGAGCTGGCTGAAAAGGGGCACATCCGCCCAAGCTCATCACCTTGTGGAAGCCTAATCGTGCTTGTGTAGAAGAAAGATGGGTCCCGATGACTCTGCATTGATTACCGGGACCTATATAAAATTATAGTCAGGAATCGGTAGCCCGTTCCTCGAATTGATGATCTCGTTGACCAACTCAAGGGCACCAAATAATTCAGTAAGATTGATCTGAATTTTGGCTACCACCAGGTCCCAATAGAGCAGATTGATGTATGGAATACTTCGTTCAAGTCCAAATAAGGTATTTTTGAATGGTTGGTCATGCCCTTTGGCTTGAAAAATGCCCCAACAAATTTCATGAGAACGATGGATGAAATCTTGTGGCCTTTCACCAATTATTTTTTGGTGGTGTATTTGGATGACATCCTCATCTTCAACAAGAATTGGGCAGAACACTTGCAACACATTCAACAAATTCTTCACACTCTGCGACAACACAAGCTATATGCAAATTTGGAAAAATGCTCCTTTGACATGAACATTGTCCAATACCTAGGATACATTATTGATGAGCATTGGGTGCATGTCGATCCAGCCAAGATCCAGGTCATCCGTGACTAGCCATCCCCGACGACACTCACTGAGATTCATAGCTTCTTAGGCTTTGCCAATTTCTATCACAAGTTTGTGTTGGGATTTTCCCACATTGCATGGGCCCTTAGTCAAGTGACCAGGGGTGGTGGAAAGGAAAAAATTGTGTGGGGCCAATCACAACATAAATTATTTGATGATTTAATGTAGCGCTTGTGCTCAACCCCGATGCTCTCATTACCCGACCTATAGCAACTTTTTGAGATTGAGACAAATGCTTCAAGCTATGTTGTGGGTGAAATTCTCACTCAACATGGAAATCTTGTGGCCTATCATAGTGAGACGCTATCAGATATTGTCCGTAAGTACCCCACTTACGGAAAAGAAATGGACTCCATTGTACAAGTCTACAACAAGTGGAGGCATTAAATTCTCGGGAAGTGGAAAGTCATCCACACTGATCATAAGCCTTTGTAGTTCATGTAGACACAATGAAAATTGTTGAATGATCCCCATAAAAAATGGTCCACATACTTGCAACAATTCCATCTCAACATCAAGTATAAGACAAGGAACACCAACCACATCACTGACTGCCTCATCTGACCTCCCTTTGCCACACTAACCATAGTGATACACTCTCGTGGACATGAGACCTTCAGATAGCCCCAACTCTATGAGCAAGATACTGACTTCGCCACTACCTATTAGATGTTGGGCACAAACACAATTGTCACTGATTTTCATATGTAGGACAGGTTGTTGTGTTATCTATGCCATCTCTTCATTCCATCAAGAAAGCGAGCGAAGCTGATTTGGGAAGCTCACTACAGTCGGGTGGTAAGACACTTCGGTGTAGATAAGACAGTGGTAGTGTTGAAACAACATTTTTATTGGCCAAAACTCTGACAAAATGTTAACAAGTATATCAGTCCTTTATGGCTTGCGCCATTGCCAAACCGACCATTAAGAAACAAGGCATGTACACCCCTCTGACTACTCCAGATAGGCCCTAGGAATCCATATCGATGGAATACATGTCGAGCCTTCCTTCAACCAAGCAAGGAAATGACCGTGTTTTCGTGGTTGTTGATCGATTTTCCAAGATGACAATTCTGGTTGCTTGCAAGAAGAGAATCACAATAGAGGCCACTACGAAGCTCTTCTTCGAACGAGTGTGGGTATATTTTTGGATACCAAAAACCATCATCTCTGATCAGGACAGTCGGTTCCTCAACACATTTTTCTCAAGCCACTGGTCACGACTGGACACCAAGCTCACCAAATCCACGTCCTTCCACTCCCAAACGGATGGCCAAATTGAGGTCGTCAACAAGATGATCATGCATATTTTGTGCATGTACAATTCCAATCATCCACACACATGGGATGAGAGTCTTTCCTATGTTCAACATAGTTACAACAGATCCATACATAGCTCAACCGACGACAACCCCTTTCAGGTGGGGATGGAATTTCAACCATTGGGTCCCATGGATGTTGCATTACCCCTTGCATCCACAGAGGAAAAATCATCCCATGCGCAAACTAAAGCCGAAAAATCCACATGGTTCATTGAATGAATCCAACACATCCACCAATAGGTTCAAGATATTTTGTAGAAGTCCAATGCCAAGTACAAGCAGCGCCATGATCAACACCGGATGCCACACAAGTTTCAGGTGGGAGATAAAGTTTGGTTGCAGTTGCAGAAATAATGCCTTATAGGACCCCACTGAAAGCTTCGTCCACTTCTCTATTTATGCTAAACCATCACCAAGGATGTGGGTGACAATGCTTTTGAGCTCAACATTCTCCCCTTCCTTGGCTTGTACCTAGTGTTTAATGTGGACCTCCTTTGACCATACTTTCCACCCTTATTGGACACCTTAGAGATAGAGAAACAATTGACATTGACAAAGCTCAACCCTGACTGCATGGAACAAGTATCCACTAATTATATCGTGGATACACAAGTCAAGGAAACTCGCCAACAAAAGCTTCATCTTTATCGGGTTGTCAAAGTGAGGCAACTCCTGCACCAAGGCAAGTGGCTCACCAGGGGCCAAATTCAACAAAAGTTTCCTCATCTAATGGGGTAACTCAATGCAATGGAGACCATTACTTCCTAAGGAGGGAGGATTGATCCAGGTGGATATCGGTGCCCACCCACCTCTTCCATCTAGCTCATAAAGAAATTTCATCTTGGCAGTTACGTTTTTTTATTTTGCCAGTTTTTTTCTAGCTTTTCGGGTCCTAGACTTCTGAGGCCATTTTGAGGCCCTAAACATCATTTTTTGGGCCCGCCATAGTAATATTGTTGACTAAGTCAAAGTGTGATGGCATAATGTGTATTCCTTGGATAGACCTTTCCAATAGGCTATCGTGAGCCTAAAACAAAGATCGTATGAAAACGTTACGACCCTGGGAAGTTGATGTACCAACTTACCCCAACGAGGCTGACATGACTTTTGGCACTTCATCTCCAAGGGTTAGGTTTTTGGAATTTATGTTTGATGTAAAAAGGAATTTGGATCCTCATTGTACTCATCTTCTTGCGAATGAGCGCAACTGTCACATCTCTTCTCAAAGATAAGCTGCCACCATTCTAGCAAGCTTGTTTCAGTCTGCATTTTTACAAATTCAACATATTTCTAATTTAATAGAAGTCAAGTTTTACTGTATCTCTATTATTATTCGGTGTATCTCCGTGTTAGTATTATAGATCCATGTTTTCATTTTGTTCCGCTCATAAATCCCGATCAAGGATGAACTGCAAATTAAGAGACTAAAAATAGAAACAACTTGCCTCATAAAATCATAAAGGTTAGGCATGCTTACTAAGCATAAAAATAGGCTAATTTGAGTTGAGATAAACTTGAATGAAAATAAATATGGCACACAAAATAAAACGTCTACTCTTAAAGGTTCAAGAATATTTATCAATGAGAATATGATTCTAGTAGACCAAGCTGAATCAAGGAAGGAACTACAAAAGGTAAAAGAGGCCAAGAAAAAAAATCCAAAAGGTAAAAGAGGCCAAGAGGGAATGGAAATGAGCAATAATTATAAATAGAAAATGAAATATTTTGAATAAGGACAAAACAAAACTAATAATAAATAAGAATTTGACAAACTTGGGATCCTCCCTTGGCATTGTTGGGACTTTACATGGAAGAAGGGTCCCAAGTTAAGTTGGATTTCTAGTGAATTTAACATTATCTTGTTTGTTGAAACATGGTAACATGAAGAATCATGTGTCCTTAACATGGATATACTTGTATTGTGGTCAATTTGAAATAAAATATACTCTTGTAGAGGTGTTGGAGGCATAACTTGTTTCACAAGGCATAACCTTACTCCTTATATGAAGCTTCATAAGAAAGACCCTCTCAACCAATACGCGTGGTTAGAGATTTCAAAAATTAGTACTAAAAAGTATTTTTATGAATCTATTACTTTACTAAGATAAATTCTACCTTTACAAGAAAAATAATTTAGATAAAAATAGTCCCTACAATGCCTTAGAACATGACATTGCTAATATAAGAAATGAAGGTAATATTCATTTGTTCTGGGA
>JASDQU010105050.1:93898-111921 GCA_032191745.1 Picea mariana
GTGGTTAGAGATTTCAAAAATTAGTACTAAAAAGTATTTTTATGAATCTATTACTTTACTAAGATAAATTCTACCTTTACAAGAAAAATAATTTAGATAAAAATAGTCCCTACAATGCCTTAGAACATGACATTGCTAATATAAGAAATGAAGGTAATATTCATTTGTTCTGGGACTTTAATAATGGAACAATAAATAATTAAGCTATAATCCTAAGCAACATCTCCCACTATAACCCTTTATTATTAGATGAAGACCTTGATTTAGCTTGCATGTATAAAATAAGCTCTAAATATTTAGTTGAAAATTTGTTGGGTGTTGAATCGATCAAGTTGTGTAGTTGTCAAGACTTAATAATTCAAAATGGCCATGACTTGTATTCATGGGCTTGGCATTAATGTGGTTGACAATGTTACATCACATATCCCTTATGCAACCAAATTGTTACTTTTTACATATCATGTGATCATAAGCACAACTCACATTAGATACCCTTACTTTTAACTCTAAACATTGCCTTGCATTAAAATCCCAGGGAAGAACGTTCTAATAGTGAAAAACACTTATATGTTTGACAAAAGTAAAGGAAATATTTTTATAATGGAGTTCAAAAAGGAATTAAATCTCTCGATAAGTAATAATAATGTTGAGGACTTTTATCGTCAAATATCGTTAGCACAATTGGTTTCGATGGGCCTCATTTTGCATGGCGACCCAGGTTCGAAATGCACCGGGAGGAGACACCTAAAAATCTAGCCAACTAACGGTTGGTGTGGCCGACACTAGGTGCAATCCCTGAGTGATTTTGATGGCTTAGATGCCCTTGGGTCACGGTTTCTCAGCCACAGGCTAGTCCCATAGGTTGAGAGGAGACACCTAAAAATCCAACCAACTAACAGTTGGTGTGGCCCACACTAGGTGCGATCCCCGAGTGATTTTGACGGATTAGATGCCCTTGGGTCGCGGTTTCTCAGCCACAGGCTAGTCCCACAGGAATTTTATCATAGCTTTGCAAAAACGCTCTGAACTTTTACGAGCAAGTTCTCTTTTGAAACTTCTTGGAGAAACGAAAATCAAATGACCAACCCTTGGTATAAAAAATATTGTAAGATTCTTGGGAAAATTGCGAGGGAAGTCTCTAAAAAGTCCCTAAAACCTATCAAATATAAATACTTATAAAGCACTAACTAAAAGAAAAAAGAGACTTTATGTAAATAGAAAACAAGATAAACTTTTACATCTTTCTACATTTGAACCTAAAAAGTTATGGGAAAATCCTAACAGAGAAGCTAAAAAAAATAATATAATTGCTATGAGTGATTTTAATTGTACATTAAAAAGCTTTATGAATACCTCAATATTCAAACCCCTATTACAAAGCAAGAGATTTTTACTTCGGATGACAATAATTTTGGGTCAAACATCTAGCAAAAGGAAAGCTAAGGCAAATGAAGGGTATTAGGTGGAAATCCTAAAAATTAGAGTCTTTGTTTTTATCGATCACATCCATATAATTTTCAATATAGTAGTTAGGTAGGGATTCGCTAAGCCTTGTATTACAGCCTCATTGTTCCTACTTTTAAAATTGGAGACTAAAATAGCGTCTGAAATTGTAGGATTGTTGTAGGCATGTTGGTTGACTAGTTGACTAGGTAGAAGAATAAACTAAACTATATATATGTAGTCGATTAAGTGAGTCAAGTCAATCAATTCACTATTCTCTATGATTAACCGACCAAAAGTAGTTATGGATTTTATAACTACTTTCCTTCATAAAATCACTATAGAGGGGCATCAATTGTCATTGTATGAGTGGATCTATAAGGGATGTGATATTGTAGAAATACTACGGGTTTATTGGCTCCATGATTACTTGTTCCCCCTTCATCTATATGTTGATGATGTAGATAAATAACATACAATGTATATATGATTTTTTGCTCATGATGTACAAATAGTAACTAGATTAGGTTGTAATCCAATATAGTACAACATTGGTTCCATTGTTGATTATATTGGAAAGTTAATTGAAAAATTACATGAGAAGGAATCGAGTGACCCTTGCACATGCCAGGGCATAGTTTTAAACAAAAACCCACAAAAATTTCATAGAGTTAGTGACATGGGAAATTAAGAAATTCCTAAAGAAAAATAATATGTAAGCAAATAAGAAGATAAATAATTATTGTCCAAACTAATAAATTCCAAAAGAATGAACTTGTATGAGTTGTTTCAAGGAATCTTGGAAAATTATTGCGAAGATCAAGCCATTGAAGAAGGAACTACCATAAATGATGTTAAACAAATATGTACACCCACATTCACAACAACTTCTTTTGTTTTGTACCAATATTGTTGCACAAGTTCCTCATTGAAAAAAGAATAACTCATATTTTCAAAGAAAGACCAACGTTACTACCACCATTGACCATTGATATAATTAAAAAAAATGATTATGTTTTCTTCAATATGAAAATGCACATTGAGATCTCAAACATTAATTTAGAGTAAAGTCGTGGCCAATGATGTAAGGGGTGATTTGTCGTGAGATGACTAAAGATAAATGTTGGTTGGCTAGCATTGACAAGGGAAAGAAAACCAAAAAAGGAGAAGTAATCATGCACGAGAGTGGTAAAAGACAAGCATCGAGAGAGAATATGCACTAGATAAAGAAATAGATAAAAGGAAGGATAAAACAATGAAATATTATAAGGCTCGAGTCAATTTTCATAAAATATAAAGAGAAGAAAGATATCAAAGGAGATCTTACTTAAGAAAAATGCCAGATGATCTGGAAACAATGAAACAACATTGAATTGTATGGTCGAAATGATGTTAATCCTATCCGAGTCAAGTCAGGAGAACCAATTGGATGTGGAAGTGGCAACACCTTTAGCCATTCTTGAGATGGAAGAATTGAGAAGTGTGGAGGATATCATGGAAACCCTCCCACAACGAATAATACAAAATATATAGAGATCGATAGACAAAAAGAATGTCAAACTTAAGAAGATCAAGCATGAGACTAAAGGAAATACTATGGCACGTCTATTACATGTAGAACTTTGTACAATGTCCATATGGACTCATCTAGATGAAAGTGGATAAATATTTGACAGAATATTAATACAAGTGACACAGAATGAGGAGAAATTCTTGGACATAGTTCCATATGAAATTCCATGTACTAATTTGAGTCCAGAATCTCATGGGAGTGGCTCTCTTGCAAGAAACCCAAATTCCATCTATTGTCAGTCATGTTGGTTCAGAAAGAGAAGATTGGAGAAACCACATACCAATTGTAATTAATTATATTGATAGTGGGTGTCAAACAAATTTTGACAAAGTTGTAGAAGTATCAAATAGTAGACCAAACAATAATTTGCATGTATATCAAACATGTTGTAGAGTGAAATAATATACTAGTCAATAAGAAAAGTCAATTGGCATCGTCAAGACCATTGATACCAGCTACAATGATGTGGAATTTCCCAACAATAATGTGGGAAATCCCACTCCTGAAGTGTCAAACATAAATCTTTGATTGAATTTTATCAAACAAAGCATAAGCTTATATAGCTTTACATGAAGAGAACTATGTCCACAAAATAAGAGATAAATCCTCACTAGATCCTAAGAACTAGCAACAAATCTCAATAATAAAGATAGTTGGAGAAATGCTCTCAAATACTCCATGAGACTAGGAAACCAAAAATGATTTGTCACACAAATCCACAATAATAATCTCCTAATACAAATACTAATGTGATATACTTAAGCTTCATATATGTAGGCTAAAACTAAGTATGAGAATCCATAACATTACTTCCAACAACAAAAGCATTGGCTTCCAATGCTTTTAGGAGAGAGGGAAAATATTGTTGTATGTGGAAGTTGAACGATCTTGATGCAGGTGTCAATCTTGCTTTGAAGTAGGGGATTCCTGACAGTTCTATTGAGACAAAGCATGTAATTGGAATTGTGGAAAAACAACCTTTGCTCCACTAAATCCAAATGAGACAAAGTCCAACAACAATAAGTGTAGAATGAATAACCTCTGCCTCAATGATGTGGATGAACCAAAAACAAAACCCAAATCAGGTAGGAAAAATGCTCAAATCCAACTAAAACTCTACCAACAAACAAGATGTTAAAAGTCTATAACACCATATGAAGTGGTGCAATCTAAATGACAAAGTTGTCAAGGTAAAACGAAGTGATTGCGAGTCTCCAAAAGATACTGAAAAAAAAACTTGGCTTGGGGACATTGATTCCCCGAGAAACTACCAAAAGAAGGCACATAAACTCCTAGAGTCATGGATACCAAAACATGCTTGTGAAAATACATAAAGGAATGGGAAAAATCGCCACTCATGGCAGTGTTACAAAGAAGCCCAAAGTCTAAATAAGTTGGTGTTTGAACATAATTTTTGAAGGAGAATAATGATCATAAACATCAAGGAATTTTCATCATTGAGAAAAAAACCAAATATAGGGATGTAGCTAGTCATGTCAAATCTCTGTGAATGCATTGGTTGAGTATAAATAGACACTTGAGTATATATATAGACTCAACTTGAGTGTAGAGGGTTCTTAATGATCAACTTGTGACCGCATGTGAAATTATGTCATTGAGTGTATAGGGTTATGCATGTGACCACATGGGAAATTCGTTGGCATGTTTCCAACAATATCGACCTTAACAACAATTTACTTGATATATCATGCCCAAATTTATCCACCACCTTTCCTGCAAGCCCAAGAGAAACCAAACACCATCACAACTCCACAAATTCTCTAACAATATTGTTACATGAACATGTCTACATGATTCGCTCCAGTATGGACCATTCTGCCTCCATCAGTAACCTGTCTTATAAACCGATGCACTTGTCCCATTTTGATACGCTGGATTGTTAGTCAAATGCACAACACTTTGACCACCATAGAACACCACATCATGTACCTGTCCAAACTTACCTAATAGATCTTTGCATTCTTGCAATACATAACTTGAGGTAGGTCTCCTCTTGTCCAAATCTCATGAATCATAACCACATACTATATCACTTCAACCACTGTAGGTGATACTCGTTCTTCTGGTTTGAAGCACCCATACCCATGCTCTTCACCCGGTTTTTCCATGTGTCTACTGACAACACCAGCTACATGTGAAATGCTGACCATTTCCCATCGCTATAATCAAACTTCCTACTAGCATATAATACTTGAGACATGTAACCCTTTTCTTCTTCATCAGTTAAGACATAAACCTTAAGAAAACTTACAATGGAAATCCAAAGGGATTTTAGCGGTTTCACATTATTCATACCAAATTTCTTGAGTATCTTCACCACATACTTCTATTGTGATAACCAAGCTTTCCATATTTCATGTCTCTGTGTATTTCCATGCCCAAGATTTATTTTGCTGCTCCCAAATCCTTCATAACAAACGTCCTAACCAACCGAGCCAACCTATTGACCTCAACCATGCTTGTGCTGGCAACAAGCATAACATATAACACCAAGATAATGAATATACCATAAACACAATGGTTATACTCACTTCTTGTCAAATTTGTCTCACCATGAAGTAATCAAACATCTTGTACCATTTTCCTGACATGCTTCAGGCCATACAATGATTCTTGAGTTTGCAAACAAATCTTCTGTTGTGATTATGAACTAACCATTTTGGTTGTTCCAAATACATCCCCTTATTCAAAAAACTCCATGCAAAATAGTTTTAACATCTGGCTGTACTAACTCAACACCAAGTAACACAACTAGTGCTAACACAACATGAATAGAAGCAAGCTTTTAACAACTTGTGAGAAACTTTCATGGAAATCAATACCTTCCAAATACCCTTCTACTACCAGTCATGCTTTGAACCTTTCATCTTTTACTATGTTTGATTTTATAAAAGGAGATTCATCAAACACTGTATCTTTGTCCATGATGATTACGTGGGCAGTAGGATCCCACATTCTGCATCCCTTAACATCATGATAGATCTATCTATTTGATCTGGGTCCTACTTAGAATGCTGATAAAAACATAAGCATCACAACCGAATAATTTCACATTTGAGTAATTACCAGATGACATGTTCATACCTCTTCCAGAATATTCTATTCTATTGCAACCGATGGTGACCGAGTTACCAGATAGAACAACTGCTTTTGTCCACAACTGTTGCTGCAACTTGGCATTATTGAACATGCCTATTCGATCCCAGCTTCCTTGCAATACTTTCCAAGTTCCATGGATATGAGCCTACCTTCATCATATATTCTCAAACACTGGATTCACCTGCCAACACATCAAAATTTCTACAGACCCACCTTTCTAACCTGGCCACATTGATCCACCTCAAACTTTGCATTCGAACAACTTTGACCGAATCCGGCCAAACCACCCCTAGTGAACCTTTTCCACTCACCTCCAGGGCCTTCACACTGGAGTCTCAGTGCTCCACCTTAACATTAACATTCCCTTGACCAAATCCGGCCAAGCCGACCAAGTAATCCTTCACCGCTTACTTCCATGCCCATTTACAATGGATTTCACCAAGCCTTTTATAGGCTTCATTACATGCAATCCATGGACACAATACCACGGGCTACCCAAAAAACATGGACCTGAAAAACCATGTGCTTTGACCTAAAAAACAGATTTAACTCATTAACTCTTTCACTGAGTCAAGGTTAATCCAACACACATGCCCCCCTCCACATATTCAATCTACCTAAATCTATGTCTATACATTTCATAGGTGACTTGATAAACCAGGGTACACATGCCTATCCAAGTCTTACAGATGTATGCCCATTTACATGCAATCAATAATGTTTACAACTCCAAAGTAAACACTTTTTTCTTTTCTTTTCATGGTCCACTCTTCTTGTTGCCTTGTTGTACGAGCAAATCTTGTATTTTGAGCTTCCATAGCTCAAAACTACTTTTTCCATTGAATTTCTCCACCTCAAACTTTGAACTCTGCACTTTTACCATTTGCACAAACCGCCCAAAAAACATACAACTTATAATACTAAGCTTCTTATTGTGGCAGGAACATTATTATATATTTCAAAGTTGAACCACACACCACATATATATTTATAAAGGTTTTACTGGCTATCATAAACTTCAACCCTCTTTCTTTAAAAAAAATATATATATAACCCTCTTTTAAAAAAGGATGTTTTCTTCACATTTAAAAAAGATGGCCTGGCCTTTTAAACACGGGTGGACTAGTCAAAAAATATATATGACTTAAAACCTTTTACTTAAAAAACCATCCTCCACTTCATTTATAAATGACGAATTTTATACCTCGTAAAGGTTGTTGTCATAAATGACTTTCATACCTCATGTCATGATAAACGAAGGTTATTGCACCCTTCACAAAGCGTATTCAAGGATTATGACTAGTTATCACACCTCCACCGTTTCCAAGGAAAAAAACAATCGCACAGAATTTTAACCTTAGTAGTCTCGGCTGCGCAAGATTTGCCTTCACCTTACAACCTCCATAGGAGTTTACCTCAATGCAAAAAACAACAGAATCCTGCGACACCTCCAACACGAAAAACATGACTGTTCTTCCCATTATTCTCTTCTCCTCCAGCTTTGATATCCAACGATCAGATTCTCTTCTCCTTCTCTCTCAGATCCTCTTCTCCTTCGCTCTCAGATCCTTCAACTCTACGCTTTGATACTACTTTTTAGGCATCAAAAGAAAAAATGTAACAAGATTCTAATAGCAAAGAAGATAAACTAGATTAAACCGAGAACAACAATCACACAATTGACACAATGATTTATGTGTAAACCCAATACAAGTAAAAACCACGGGGAAATTATAATCGATATTCTTATTATTCAAGGAAGAATTACAATAGAAAACACATGCATACAACCATCCTCTCCTCTCTATGCACACACCGCACTCCACAATATTGCGTCTTGCTCACACACTGCATTGCCTTACAATCTCACCTCTATGGGTATGCTCATATATATAACATCTCTCAAACAATTACACAAACTGATTATAATAAGATCCACCAGTTACACAAACTGTTAACAAAAGAGTCCATGCATGCACATTCTAAATATAGCTACATGCATGTGCATGTGACCGCATTGGAAATTCATTGGCATATTTCCAACAAGGAAGACAATTTAGAAGCAAATATCCAAACCCACTATGGATCAGAAGTACAAAAACAGAAGGAAGGAGAAGATACCCAAACCATTAATAGGATCATAATGCTTTGATATCAACAATGTGGGATTTCCCAACAATGACATGGGAAATCCCACTCAAGAGCATAGTTCGACACCGAAATGATAAATACAAATATTTGACTAAATTTTATTAAACTGAGCATAAGTTTATATAACTTTACATGAATAGAACTATTTCAACAAACTAGGAGATAAATCCTCACTAGATCATAAGAACTAGCAACAGATCTCAATAATAGATATAGTTGGAGAAATGCTCTCAACTACTCCATGAGACTAGAAAACCAAAAAAATATTTGTCACACAAATCCATAATAATAATCTCCTAATACAAATACTAATATGATATACATAAACTTAATATACATAGGCTAAGACTAAGTATGAGAATGCCTATAAGACATGAATGCCCCATCAACAAATATGGCACACCCACCTACGTATCAACTTCTTTTATTATGTACTAATATTGTTGCATAAGTTCCTCATTGAAAAGGGAGCTAGTCATATCGTTGAAGAGAGACCACCAATACCACTACCATCGATCGTTGATATAATCAAACAAAAACATGATTGGGATTTCTTCCTTAGCAAATAAAGAAACCCCAATTGTTATAACCCTAAATTGCACCATACATGCTTACCTGGCATCAGGCCATCTCAGATCCCTTCTTTGCCAAATCACTACTGAACAACTCTTTAAAAAACCTCTTTTATAAGGGCCCACGTGCCCTACTCTATTACTGCACGTGTGTACACGCTATCTGACCTAAAACATCCCACGGGACCGACAAAAGCACGAAAAAAGGAAAGTTGTCGACGGAACACACAACTCTGGGTGAGTTAACTGAAACTCCCGGCCATGAATGGCCGAGGGTTCGTCCAAATACCTAGCTTCTTCTGGCTTATAAAAGAAGGGCTAGAGGTCCCATTTGAAAGAGGAAAAAGATAGCAAAGAAACTCTGCCCATTTGCATATTCCCATTGTCTCAACCCTTTAGCCATCCTTGTGCTAGAAGAGATACTAAGCAAAGAAGTTGGAGGATAGTTGAAGAGGAGCCCAGAATCAGGTTCGCAGAGTGGTGGCCGGTCTCGAATTTTTGTAAGTTGACTCATTCAAAGTAATAAAGAAAATGATTTTCCCGTCCCAATTCATGAGTTATTCATAGTTTGTTAAGTACATGTTTGAATATCTAACCCGTTAGTCTATAGGTATGATGCATGTGTAGTTGTTGCTTGTCTTGTATGCAGGTCATCTTTGGAAGGAGAACTACGAACAAGTAATCAAGTGCGACAAGGGATTGACATCGAACGCCTGGAACAAGGTAGGTTGATCTGGCCATGTATTTACTAAAATGAAATGGGATTTAAGTCAGGGGACGAAGGTAGAAAGTAGATTTTTTCTTGGTCATATCTGCATGCAAAGTATAACCCTATTTGCTAGTCCGTAAGGAGATTTCCCTCACAACAGAATTGGTGACCATACTGGGGAAGTCTCTAGGGTTCCTGGAATTTTATTTTTTGGGTAGTTTTAAAAGACTGGTGTTCTTGCCTGTTTTTTGAGTTTCTGCAAAGTTTGAGCTAGCAGAGAGTCTGGTTTCCCATACTAGCTTTCTCTGTTATTTGCTTGACTGTTTTTTTTCGATACCCACAGAGGTACACACGACCTGTATAAGGTCTGTACGTGTGTACCCGTGCCCTACACTCTTACAGCCCGTGTGTAAACGCTAGCTGAAGAAGTAGCAGTAGTGTGTAGATTCCAGAATTGTTTTTGAGGTAGTCATCCTCTTCCCTGTCAAAATCAGTCATTCTCAGGGGTTTTCTGGAATTCTTTCTAAGTCTTGGTTGTTTGCAGTCTCATCTCATATTGGTTTGTTTTATGAGTATTTTCCTTCAATTGTTTTCTTTTTCTATCAAAGTAAGTTTCTGAGTCTTCAAGAGATTTTGGTTCTCAATACCAGTGGTCTTTGCCAGTGCTTGATTGCTTGTCTTGCTTATTTTGAGGAGAAACAGAGGCACACGCGGCCTGTAGTGGGACTACACACGTGCATATGCGTACTATATTTGGGCATCCCGCGTGCATACGCTAGCTGTTGAAGTGACAGTCGCGTGTCTGTCTAGAAACTTTTGAGGAGGCAGTCATCCTCTTCCCTGTCAAGTTTTTACTTCCCAGGTTTTTCTTATTTCTTTCTGGTCTCTGTCATAAACAGTTTTAGCCTAGTTTGTATTCGAGAATAGCTTGCTTTTTCATTTAAAACATTTTTTGTGTTTCTTAGCTTTTTAAACTTATTTTTAGCTTGAATTTTTAAGAAAAATGAGTTGCATTCATCAGTTTCTTTTAGAATATTTTGTTATTTCTGATTGGAAGAAAATATAAAAAAAAACTTAGTTTGTTAGATCTCTTTCTTTTTTGACATTTTCTTTGCATTTTTATTTAAAAAAAAATAAATAAATAAAGAAAAAGAAATTAGCATAGTGTTGTGTTTTCTTCTAATTTTAAAAAGAATTAAAAAAAAAAAGAGACTTATAATCATCCTTTGCCAGTGTTCATATAAGTTTCATCTTTTTTTCGCAAGAGTCTTAACAACATCAGTTGCACTATCGTACCCTTTTTGAGTAAATCAAGCCAGTAAAAGTAACGCTAATTAAAATCAACTAGACTTTATGTTTTATAGGGTTCATCAACTAGTCTAGGCTAGAGCCTTGATTTAGGTTGGAGAGGAAACTCTTCAAGGCTGCAAAACATACATAAGAGTCTATGATAGGGAGTGTCAAAGTCCAGTATCGTGAAAGTTATCTGGGACCCCCCTCTAACACAGGGGATAAACACGAGGTCACGTGCGGAAAGGTAGAGGAGATAACCCCTCCAAAGCTGGACCAATCGTAGTGGAGAACACATATAGAGGGCTTGTTTTGGGATTCCGTCGATTGCATTTGCCACGGGGCTTCGTGGGTCTCGAATCCGTTCAAGGTCCTCAGTTGTCTTCCAGACCATTTGATTTCGATACCCTTGACAGGTTTTGGGCTCGATACCCTTCTCATTGTGGTCTACCCTGACTTTCGACTGTACCTGCCTGGTGACTGTTCCTGCGCTGGAAACCTAGTTGCCTATCTTTTTTAGAGACATACACAAGTGACTGCGGGGGTGTACCATGGTACCTAGGACAGACATCGGGCCACGCTTTGCAGAGTATACCCGGAGGGTGCTTCCGTGTTCGAGTTGCACTTGCATTAGTAAGTTGCTCTAGTGTTGGTTGTTGTAACTGTTCTTCCAACTAGTTAGTCGTTTGCTTGATTTGCCTTTAGGAAATTTTTAGTGTGTGCTCTGTGCTCCCTAGTTTTCCATAGTGAGTTAGTCAGTGATGGCTTTTGGTCTCTGACCTAGGGTGGTAGACCGCCCACTCCACCGGTCGTGAGGAATTTTTGGTCTTCCGCTTAGAAACGTTGAGCCGCCTCTTTATAAGCGTTGTTTTGATACCACTGGTTCTTCAGAGTCAGTGTGTGAGACTTTTACGGACTTGAACGATCCCGTAAAGGGATAACCTATGCATAAGATATTCATGGCTAAAGTTCCCGATGATACCAACCAAGGAACCCCTTCACAAGGGGATTCTTGTGCTTTTCCTTTCTTCGGAAACGTTGGTGTCCCTTTGATGGCCACTTTGTACATTCCTAGGTTGAATGTGGGATTACCGGTTTGGTTGGGTACCATTCCAAATGTCCCAAATGCTCTTGACGCTTCTCAGTTAAGAACTTTATGTCATGGGAACCCTGTTGATGTTTCTTCATCAGCAAAGTCTTCTCCTCCTCCTTCTCCCGCCTCTGGTGAATGTACGGTTACTAGTAACCGGAAGTCTAAACGAAATAGAAAGAGAAAGAATAGGAAGAAGAAATCACCAACCTCTGCGAGTCATGTTGGAGATAGGTCAACAATCTCTACAAGTCACGTTGAATACCATCACCTAGCCTCTGCAAGTTATGCTGGGGGCACACACTCACCCTCTGCAAGTCATGCTGGGGGAAAAAGTCCAGTCACTACTAGTCATACTAGTAATAGGTCTGTAGCCTCTGCAAGTCATGTTATCGACCCATCACCAACCTCTACAAGTCATGTTGGAGATGTGCAACCAACCACTGCTAGTCATGCTGGGGGCATTAATTCTATTAAGAAACCTAGACAGATAAGACATAAGCCTAAGTTCCCTTGTAAGCTTTGCAAGGGAGATCACCTTACTCATTTGTGCCCTGACATTCCAGAGGTACAAAGATTGTGGTCCCTGTCTGCAAGATCTTCTGATTTTGAGTCTTTTGAGGTTTCCTTGCAGCCTATTCAGCCGTTGGTTGAGAAAGTGGTCATGCCGATGCAGTCATCGGATGATCCCACTCTTCTTTTGGGAAGTGACGTGTCTATCGACTATGTTTTTAGCGTTTCCAGTTCAATACTTTCAGAACAAGGGGGGCATTCCACTCGTTCCGAGCACACCCCCTCCGAACCCTAGGATGGTTTCCTTTGATTGGAATGACCTTGTTGAGCCTCGTCTTTCTTTTGCCGCACCTTTTCAAATAAGGGTTGAAGTTAATTCAACAAAAAATTATCGATGTATTGTGGATGAAGGAGCCTCTGCAAGTATTTTATCCTCCTCGGTTTAGAAAGTCTTGGGATCTCCCAAGCTTGTGTCTGCTTCACATGAGCTGTTGGATTTTGACAGACGTTCTAGTGAATGTTTGGGGATTCTCCCTCAGTTGCCTATCTCGTTAGGAGGGAAGATTGTTTGTGTCGATGTTATAGTGGTGCAAGGCCCATTAGATTTCAATATGCTTCTCGGGCGTGATTATGTATATGCTATGAATGCTGTGGTATCTACGCTCTTCCGAGTGATGCATTTCCCTCACAATGGAAGCATTGTCACTATTGACCAGCTAGCATATGATAATCACCATTCCAATTCAACATTATTTCAGACTACCCCTTTATATGTTCCTAGCGTTTATGTAGACTCTACCCCGCCACGGGTTAATTATGTGGCATCTTATCCTTGATGTTCAATTGCTTCTGAGCAGGAACAAGTGCAATCATGTGTTCCCTCTCAAGACTTGGAATCAACAATTGATCCATTGATGTATCCAATGGGGGCATGGGAGCCCTTGCTTCCCCCTCTTGGTCCAAGTGGGCTTGAGTATCCTCCTGAGTCTGATTCGTTGTTAGTAGATCCTCAAGCCCTCGTGATTGTGATTCTTCACTGATAGACTCTGCCTTTCCTGGTCAGAACCTCCATTGTCATATGGAGTATGGTCAGTTTACTTCACCCTTTGGGACAATCGACCCTCATTTGCATGATTTCTTGGATTTTGAATTACCTTCAGATGAGGCTATCCTTGAAGCCATGACTATGATTTCTGTCCCACAGGAGGACTTACACCGTAGTTTGTGTTTTCTTCCCTTTTGGGAGACTTCCCAAGTTGACTATCGAAGAGACTCTTGGTCTGAGCCTAGCAGTGGGCTCTACCTGAACCAGTTTCATACTTGAGTCATAGGCCCCATTGGAGTCTTCTTTAAGACCTTTTCAAACTCCTTAAAGATGAAAAGATTGTCAAGTGACCTTGTTTCTTCACACTCGTTAAATTGGTCCAGAAGAACGTTCCTTGGACGGGTCTTATTTTAAGCCCTTTTCAGACCCTATAAACATGAAAAGATTGTTGACCGATCTTGTGGCTTTCATGCTCATTAAACTGAAATTTGAAGTCACGTCTGTCCGACGGTAGTTAACCCCTTTTTCGGTCCAGACGGTCAACTGTATGAATAAAGGTATACTCTATGGAACTTCAGTTCTCTAGAAGAGTACTCTCAGGTATAATTTTATCCCTTTTTCGGGCTCGAGGGACTAAACTTACGAAGAAGGAACCCCCACAGAGTCCATAGTTAAGCTCTTTTCAGACTCCCTAAATTGAAAAGATCGTCGAGTGACCTTATTCTTTCACACTCGTTAAACTGGTCCAGAAGAACATTCCTGACGGAGTCCATAGTTAAGATTTTTTCAGACTCCTTAAAAATGAAAAAATGGCCGAGTGATCTGGTCCTTATCACACTCGTTAAAATGGTTTTGAATAGACATCTTGTAGGTGCTAGTTTACCCCTTTTTTGAACTGACTAGACTATCTTCGAAAAAGGTACTCCAATGGAGTCTCTTTTTATGATTTTTCAGACTCTCTAAATATGAAAAACCACCGAGCTTACCTTCTCTGGGCTCGTTAAACTTACACTGAAGGATGTTACCATTGTGTGTTTTGTTATCTACGTTTGTATACCTGCGTCTTTGGTCTAAATGCCGACTCCATGTTTCTCCCAACTGAACCATCTGAAGCATACTTTATACACAAGCCTTGTAACACTTTGCATCTGCGTCTTGACACCTTTGGCCCCTGGAGGATTTTTCCCGAGAGTCCTTTTATTGCATATGTCTCTTTGCCCTGAACATCCCTGTGTTCCATGTGCTTGGAACTAGTATGTTTGTGACACTCGATTCTCCTTTGTAACGTAACATTCTTTTATTCTTTTTCCAAAATTATTGAAAAAGACAAAAAAATAAAATATACACCAAAAAGAGGAAGGGAAAAATATTTTCTTTATTGGCAGCATAATGAGTTGCCCTTGGATAAAGCACATTTGTCCATTTGTTCATTAAGATTTGGATGTAGTACAACCTTAGGAAGCTGTTCTCGCTACATAGAGTTGTGTCCTCCTCCGTTTGGTTATTCTTCCAAACATATGGAGAGTTTGCGTTGCCTCTTGCTTCGTAAACTTATGATTAATTCCATGCTGCCTAAGTCTCATCATTTGTCGTGCTGTTGTCCAAGGGAGGTTTCTACCAAGCCTGAGTTGGCCCCTCTGCAATTTGTTTCTTGCCCTCATACCCGACCATCCTGAATTTCCAATTAAGTTCTTGTTCAAAATCAATGAAACCTTTAGTCCGATCATCAAGATTATCTAGTCCATGACCGACGAGCCATCGAGGACCTCTGGGTAGTGAAATTGTACACTCATATTACACTCCTACCTTGAGTTTTGAAGATTTTGAAGTTGTTTCTCGAGCTCTGAAGATCTCATCTCCAACCATCAGGCCGTATCGACTTCTAGAAGATGGATACTCTATATGTATATCTTTTTGATTTCGAGATGTAGCTCCATTGTGTATTGTTAGCGGCTACTCTTTATATAGTTATATGACATGGATCTACAGTGTATTTAATTTGTAGCCATGATTTTATTTTATCCCGAGCATGGGTATGCCCGCCTCGGTGAGACATTTGTTACTTTGCAGACGGCGCCTCCCGGTTCCTGATCCTTGGGCTCAATCGTTCAGCACATTAGTAAAGATTAGTAATGTATTTCGGCCATCGGATGCTCTTCTGACCTCACACATTAGAGGGCATCTGTTATAACCCTAAATTGCACCATACATGTTTACCTAGCATCAGGCCATGTCAGATCCCTTCTTTGCCAAAGCACTGCTGAACAACTCTTTAAAAAACCTCTTTTATAAGGGCCCACACACCCTACTCTATTACTGCACGTGTGTACACACTATCTGACCTAAAACATCCCGCGTGGACCGAGAAAAGCATGAAAAAAGGAAAGTTGCCGACGGAACACACAGCTCTGGGTGAGTTAACTGAAACTCTCAGCCATGCATGTCTGAGGGTTCATCCAAATACCTAGCTTCTTTTGGCCTATAAAATGAGGGCTAGGGGTCCCATTTGGAAAAGGAAAAAGAGGGTAAAGAAACTCTTCGCAATTGCATATTCCTATTGTCCCAACCCTTTAGCCATCCTTGTGCAAGAAGAGATACTACGCAAAGAAGTTGGAGGACAGTTGAAGAGGAGCCCAGGATCAGGATTCGCGAAGCAGTGACCGGTCTCGACATTTGTAAGTTGATTCATTCAAAGTTAATAATAAGGAAATGCTTTTCCCATCCCACTATATGAATTCTTCATAGATTAGTAAATATATGTTTGAATCTCTAACCCATTACTCTATAGGTAAAATGCATGTGTAGTTTGTTGCTTGTTTTGTACGTAGGTCAATCTTGAGAGGATAGCTACCAACAAGTGGTCAAGCGTAAAAGGGGATCGACATCAAACATCCGAAACAAGGTATGTCACTCTAGCCATGTATTTGCTGAAAAGGAATGAGGTTTAGGTCTGGGGACAAAGGTAGAAAGTAGATTTCTTTCGGTCATAGCTGCATGCATAAGATAACCCTATTTGCTAGTCCATAAGGGGATTTCCCCCACAACACCAATATGAAAATGCACATTGAGATCTCCATCGTAAATAGAAGAAATGGCTAACAATAGGGGGGTAATTGGCCATGAGATGACTAGGAAACTAGTATTGACAAGAAATAAAACTAGAAAAAAAAGGCATGTCCGGGAATGGTAAAAATCAAGCATTGATAGAGAAATAGAGAGAATATACATTAGATGAAGAAATAAATAAAAAAAGATAAAACAATCAAACATTATAAGACTCTTATAGATTTGTAGAAAGTAGAAAGAGGCAAAATATATCAAGTAGAAAGTAGAAAGAGGCAAAATATATCAAGAAGAAAGTAGAAAAAGGAAAAATATCAAATGAGCTATGACTTAAGAGAATCCTTAAGAAACAAGAATTCCCATCGATCTAGAAACAATGAAACTATATTATAACATCCAACTAAAAGGATGTTAAGGAGAAATTATCAAATGCAAAAGTGGAATGCCTTCAACAATCCTTGAGAAGGAAGAGTTGAGAAGTGTGGAGGATAGCATGGGATCCCTCTAGCAATGAATAATATAGAATATATGAAGATCAATGATTCTATTCCACTAACAAGAAGAATACTAGACTCAAGAAGACAAAGAATGAGACTAAATGAAACACTTCGACGTCGGCTTCATATGGAACCTAGAACAACATAAATATAGAGTTGACTAGATGAAAGTGGAAAAATTTATGACTTAATATCAATACAAATGATACAAAATGAGGGGAACTTCCTGTGAATAATTCCATAAGAAAGTGAAATCCATGTATTAATTTAGGTTGAAAATCTCATGGGAGTAGTTCCCCTATAAGAACCAAAATGCCATCTATTATCGATCATGTCAGTTCATAAAGAGAAGATTGGATAAATAAAAAACCAATGTAATTGAATATATAGACAACAAGTGTCAGACTAATTTTGATAAACTTGTAGGAGTATCAAACAATAGTGAAGACAATAGTTTTCATGTAATTATACTTGTTGCGGATAGAAATGATATACTAATATATAAGAAAAGTTAGTTGACTTCATCAACACCATCAATACCATTGATAAGAACACCTCCATCAACGAATGTGGCTCATAACAACAATTCTAATCTTATTCTATATGAAGGAGATGAATAACTCAAGGGACATCGATTCATCAATAAGAAAATATGGAGTGCAATAGACGGTGTCTATGAAACCAAGCAAATGGATCAATTTGTTGGAGATTTAAGGAGAAGAGCTTTGATTTGATTCATGAACTTCACAGAGAATGACACAAGAACAAAAGATGAGATAAAAAATGATTTCTTATATTTCTTCAAGATTCAATACGCAAAACATTTGGCAATGTAGAAATTGAAAGAGATAAAAAAAAATGCCAAATGAATTAGTGAGAGATTATGATAAGAGATTCAAATATTTGCTCAACCAAATACCATATGTAATAGATAAGAATATCTTAGTGCAATTTTTT
>JASDQU010105051.1:52622-63781 GCA_032191745.1 Picea mariana
TATTGTTGACACATGGTTTATGGATGATGTAGCATACTTGTATTATTAGAAGCACATATTGATCTTGGTGATGATTATGAGTTGTTGTGTTATACTTGGTTGATGCACATCTTTGAGAGTTGTCTTGGTAGTTGATCTGATTTGGTTGATAAGATTGATGAGACAGGTTGTTGTGATAGGTTGTTTGGACAGGTTGTTGTGACTGGCTATTTGTACAGGTTTGGTGCATGGTTGATGCACTTTTTCATGGTACAAGTTGAGGTACAGGTTGGTGCATGGTTGATGCACTTGTTTATGGTACATGTTGATTACAGGTAGGTTGGTACAGGTTGGTGCATGGTTGATGCACTTGTTTATGGTACATGTTGATTACAGGTTGAGGTACAAGTTGATGCATGGTTCAGGTTATTGGTACAGGTTGTTTGGTCCAGGTTGATTGGTACAGGTTTACAGTAGTATATCTCGCAGTGATAGTGTGACAGTGGTTCCATCATTCTACTTATACGTCAAGGAGGTTGGATGGAGCAAGGACAGGTGGTTGTATCCACCTTTTGGTTGTAGCCTCCTTCTGGTTGTAGCCAGATAATTGGGGAGTTGGAGCTTCCCTCGAGTTGTAGCCTGAGAAACTAGAGGGTTTGAGCCTCCTTCCAGTTGCAGCTGGAAAACAAAGGAAGTTGGTGCTTCCAATTAATGTAATTCTTCAATACATATAAGAAAAAACATTATGTGGTTTTCTCTCGTATTGGGTTTCCACGTAAAACACTGGTGTATTGTGTATGTGTATGATTGTTCATTTGTAAATTGCTTATTTACTTTGCAGTTATTGGATGATAATGCTACATTGATATAACACTTGGATTATATGGTTAAAAATGATTAAATTTCTCTATTATTAATTCACCCCCCTCTCAATAATCATCATTAGGTAATCTAAATGAGACATGTGGCTAGAATAATGTAGTGGTTATATCTAAAGAGAATCTCCCAAGGACCAATGGAATAAAAGGAAATGAAGGGTCATCATTATGTCTTCGGACGTTTATGTGGGTCAATGGTACAATTCAATTAGAGGAAAAAAACCATTGATTTAGATGAAATCAATAGTCCATTGTGCATGAGAGGATAATCACGTCAACAATTTGCCAATAATGGTGACTGATTGACTTTGATGAGTATTTGGTTGTGTTGAATGGTCACCTTTGAGTCATCTATTCGGCCCCTACCTTTGTCTATATCTTTCAAACACTTTGAATCCCATTTCCATTTACACAAACATATTATATGACATCTTCCATTTTGACCATGCCTAATCTTTGGAAAAGGACAAGAAATCATATGATCTATTACATGTGAGTATTGGTTTTGTTTAGTGTTGCTATATGTGCACATAGGAGTTGCTATTAATTAGAGAAGAGGAGAGATGGGCCTATCAAAGTTCCTAGATGCATTGGAAGGAGTTAGACTAGTTTTATCCATTTTCACAACATTGCCTATAACAATGGTTAGAGACATTCTCCTCTCTCTTCTCTGAAAAATGGGTCACAAAGAAAACCCAAACCCCCTCGTTATATGTGTATGTAGAAGAATAATATTATAAATTGAGATTTGGGCTTGTGCAACTTTCCGTGGTCACTAAATAAATTTGAGATAGGCTTGTTGGTACTCTCACTAAAGTGTTTCCATCTTGTGGTCGTGAAGGTGATGGGTATAATGATGGTGTTGGAGGAGAGGAGATTTGTAGTCTACCCTACAGTTGTATGTTCCACAAGAGTTGTGTGGACAAAATGGGTAGTGTATTATGAGAGTATGGCATGCCCTCTCTGTAAAGTATGCCTTATTGTTGTTGCAAAGGATGATGAGTTGAGGAGATCAAGAGCACTATTAAGCTTGTGTTCATCTATCCATGGGATGGAATGTGGGTTCACTTTATCCAGAAGTTATGAATATATTACCATCATTTTATACTCCACAAGCCAACCGAGAATCACCAACTTCCCAATTGTGTCCCACTTGATGATGGTGTGGATGACAAGGAGTTATTATTACCAACCAATCTAAGGCGATGAATATTAATTAGATTGGAAATGAAACTTACAACTTCCTCCATGGTACAAGTGACATCCTTTAGTCAATCCATAAATATAACTACCCTCTACTCGAAATGATCCTCAAGTTTGAGTACATAAATACAATCCAAATTGGTTGTGTCTTAAAAAAATAGTGATGTTGTGGTCAAGAGTAGGTTGCTCGGGCAGTGAACGTGGCTAGCTAATATAGTCCCATGACAGGGTTCAAGTCTTGCTTGTATATGCGCACTAGTGCACATGACAATGGTTAGGGCCAAGGGAAAGGCCTCAATGACTTTAGCGAAACAAATACCCCAACCCATGGTTTCTTAGATGAAGAGTGACTAAATTGAATCATGCCAATGGTTCCCTCATAGTGTTGAATTTGGATGTGTTACCTCCATAGTGATAAGAGGAATATTTGTTCAAAAAAAAAACATTATTTCTTATATTGATGAAGACAGAAGTTGGGTTTTAGGAAATTAATGTGAATTTAAGAAGAGTGAACGACTTGATTCACAACAAGTGGTAAATTTCTATATATATATAAATCCATACTATATAATAAGTGAAAGGCATGGTTGTAACTTTGGTCACTAAACTTCCTACACATAATCTTCAAAATTTTATATGGTGAACCTCAAGGCTCCAAAACATTCATATGTCCAAAGTTGTTTAAAATTTGAACCATCAACCTCTTGTATAACCAAGGGACACAACATACAAAATTTTAAACTATTTAAATCACGAAAGAAGAAAATAGTTCATTTTTCCAAAACCAATGATAACATAAGTAGGAGGAGGAGGATTTTGAGTTGGGATAGCAGGTGTTTCCATAGATCTAGATCCCCACTTTTCCTATAATGTGTAGTGAAGGGCATCATGATTCAAAGTGGGATTGATCATGAGCTTTGAGATGGATGAGATCAACCTTGATAGCATATTGAAATCCTAAATGACATACCAAGATAAATGGTAAATAAATCCAGAGAGTCGAAAGACTTATCAAATGAAATATAATCCCAAGCGTGTAAACTTAACAACACATAGGAGCAAGCTGATGTAAATGTATTTAGTATGATGAACAATATCTCAAAACTCAAAAGGAAAGAATTAAGAGACTTATGGCTACTTGTAGAATACATGTACAACCATATGCCATATATGTCAATCTTCAAATATTTTGAGAACCCTTTAGTAACTAGTCATAATGAATAGGGAAATTCATCAAACAAGTAAACCCAATATTGTTTATGAAACTCGAGTACCTTAGGTTTGTCTATATAAGGATATATGATCGAATTACTTTTGGATCTATACATGGTTTTTTTTTTTTCTTCTAAAGAGTCAATGGGATACATGAAATCTTTTTATCTTCTCTTCTTATCTACACCTTGTTGGGTATGTGTTATATTATTTGCATGTGTGTGTGTGGGTGTGTCAGATTCGACCACTGTGTTTGATGATCCCAACTTCCTTCGCTATTTGTGTCATGTGCACTGAGAACTTTCCTGGGGGGTCCCAAGGGGGGCTAGGTTTGGTCTCCCTGGTTACGCGTAATGTTCGGGGCAACACTCCAAAAACATTTTGGGGGCAATTTTTGCTATTTTAGCAGATTTTTCTATTTTTAGCAATATTCTAAATTAATCCTGGATTAAGGGATTAGGGATTTGGTAGCTACATAATACCTAAAATATTTTATATATTGTATTGTGAATGGTGAAATTAATACGATGAAGAGTTGAAAGGTGCAACACCAAGGAAGGTTGGTTTTCTCTCAGTTAAGGGTTTCCAACGTAAATCTCTATGTATTGTGTGCATGGGCCATTGATTAATTTTTGTTTTTCTTAAAAATATGTATGCATTGATTTACTTCACATGTTTAAAAATTACATGTGGTATCAGAGCATGTTTTTGGCTTCATAGGGACACCTTTGTTGATGAGGGTCTTAAACCTGTGAAGTAAAGCAATACATACAAATTATTAAGAAAAACATAAATTAATCAATGGCTCATGCACACAGTACACAGAAATTTATGTTGGAAACCCTTAACCGGGAGAAAACCAGCCTTCCTTGGTGCTACACCTTTCAACTCTTCATCGCATTAATTTCACCATTCACAATACAATATATGTTGCACCTTTCAACTCTTCATCGCATTACTTTCACCATTCATAATACAATATATACTCTTCATCGCATTACTTTCACCATTCACAATATAAAATATACATATATTGTATTGTGAATGGTGAAAGTAATGCGATGAAGAGTTGAAAGGTGTTGCACCAAGGAAGGCTAGTTTTCTCCCAGTTAAGGGTATATATTGTATTGTAAATGGTGAAATTAATGCGATGAAGAGTTGAAAGGTGAGGCACCAAGGAAGGTTGGATTTCTCCCGATTAAGGGTATATATTATATTGTGAATGGTGAAATTAATACGATGAAGAGTTGAAAGGTGTGACACCAAGGAAGGTTGGTTTTGTCCCCGTTAAGAGTTTCCAACGTAAATCTCTGTGTATTGTGTGCATGAACCATTGGTTAATTTTTGTTTTGCTTAAAAATATGTATGCATTGCTTTACTTCACAGGTTTAAAACTTACATGTGGTATCAGAGCACATTTTTGGCTTCAGGGGGATGCCTTTATTACTGAGGGTTTGGCTTGGTATTGATAGATCAAATTTATCTTAGGTCCGTGATAAACCTGGGTTAAGTGGGAGCTTTTGCAGCAGTGATTCAAGTGTAGAAATAGGAATGGAGAGCTCTTATAGAATCAAGATAGAAAAGTTCAACGGTAAAAAATTTGAGCTATGGAAGCTCGAGATGTAGGACCTTCTTGTAGACAAAGAACAATGGATCGTTGTGGATTCTGGTACATGGCCTATTGGTACGCAGTCTAATGGCACACACTCTACTGGTACACAACCTACTGGTATGTCAAAGGAATATTGGGAGAAGTTGGATATAAGAGAAAGGACTACTATTGGACTCTGCCTGGATGATTCGGTGTTATTGAATGTCTCAGGAGAATCTACAGCCAAGGAACTATGGGATAAGTTAGGGAATTTGTATCAATCAAAGTCCTTGGTAAACAAGTTATTTCTTCGAAAGAAGTTGTATCATCTTAGGATGGAAGATGGCGATTCTGTGACAGAACATCTAAATGCCTTCAATACTCTGGTAAGTCAACTTGTCTATGTCAATATTATGATTGCAAAATAATATAAGTGTATTACTTTATTGTGTTATTTGCCAGACTCTTCGGATAATCTGGTTGTAGCAATTGGTAGTACCACTCAATGTACATTGAATTATGAGGATGTAGTTGCATCCTTGTCATCTGAAGAGATGGGGCAGAAAATTATGGATGGTCAAAGCACATATGATTTATTTGTAAGAAGTCGTATCCAAGACAGGAATCAGGAATCCTTGGCTTCGTTTGTCTATAATTAAAAATTTCCCTAATTGAAACACCTCTATAAACCTTCTACTTGTATCGATCTTCCTCAGTGAATCTACTTTGTTTACTGATAGTATTAGTGACCTATCATCCAACCTTCATTTATCCCTAGTTTCTATAGGTGATTATTTAGAGTATCAATGTTATAAAAGAAATACCCACTTTGTTCTATGATAGAGAAGATAATTTGAATATCAGCTATGGCCTTTTCTCTTGTATTTTTTGCTAATGATTTATCATCCAAAGAACCACCAAGCATTGGTCATATGGGAATTTAGATACCTCTTGTGGGATCGAGCATCTGACGTAGAAATTCATGGGTAGCCATGGTTATAATCCATCTCAATAGAAACTATGTAATGATACATAGGGAAGGAGGGTAGAGATGAAACCCATTATCGTGCCAACTTTGATAATAACAACATATGCAATATAGTCTTAGTAGTTTTGATTGGCATTTTGAATATATATTTTTTATTATCAAATGAATATCTCCAATCAAGTAAATTTAGTAATTAGACATGATAGCTTGCAGTCTATATTGCAGCTATCTTTTTGCAAAGGATTTGTAAGCTCTTATATATATAAACAAGCATATAAGACATACAAATTATAAAACTTGAACCGAGAGTGCAAATAAATATTTTAATGGGTTGTCTTTTCAATACATAGGTCTACAACAACAAAACTCAAACCAGACATTTTTATTTGTTTGTCAGTTTGATAATAAGCCTTTAAAGCAAGAACTAAGATTTCTTTGATAAACTAAACCTGGAATAGGTAGAACACCAAACTAGTGAACACTACCCATCTAGGAAATAATTTGCACCTCAACCCACTCTATTATTGATCAATCCATAGTATCTTTAGGATTATGACTCTCTAACAACCCAAGATGTGATTCTAGAGAAGACAATTCTTAGAAAACTCAAGCTACACTAGTTTTGTAGCATTCACTTGTTCCACCTTGATATGGACATCCACAAGTTTTTATTTAACAACACCATCGACTTAGGATTTGATGTCCATAAAGAAATATTTGTTGGCATCATCATATATAGATGAAATTTATGGGGTTTTTATCTCATGAGCCCATGTGAAATGTGACCCATCAATGAGATGTTGCGACAATCAAAATAAAAAAAAATGTCTTAGATAAGAAGATTTCATTAGTTCAAAATTTACAACATCGTCATAAGTAGGGGACATGAAATTGCTCACATGTGAATAGTTTAACTACAAATTTCATAAGAACACAATTTCAACACAAAGAAAGAATCACATACATGAAAACTCTCCTTAATGCGCCCTATGTACATGCCATTTTTTTAATGTAAATGTAAATTCTTTTAAAGTCAGCTAAATAGGCCACCACCATTTTCTTCATTGAAGTTGATTAAATTGGCAGTGTTCCATCATGAGTTCATGTATTCATAATGAGATAGAATGTGGTTACTAGTATGAGCCATCACTTCTCCCTAACTTAGAATTACATAAGGGGTCTCTCAAAATATGTTTAAAAATTGTCACATGGAATACACATCATTTATTTTAGTTTGATAGATTTTATATTTGTGTCCTTCATTCGCATCACTTCTCCTTGACTTGGCACTACATAAGGAGTCTCTCAAAATCTGCTTAAAATTTGTTGCACAGAATATGCATGTCATTATTTTATTTCGATAGAATTTATATCATTGTTGTTTTTTCACCCCAAATAGTTGATACGTGGATTTTATTTCTTTGATATTATCCACGCTTACCATTGTCTCTCCACTCCCATGCATAAGTGAGGTAGTTTGGTGTTTCATAAAAAAAAATCCCACATAATTTTGATGTTGAAAGAAGAAAACTTTAAGTGAACTCTTGATTCTATGGTATCCAACTGGAAATGTGCATGGCATAGTGACTAGATCAAACGCAAATGTTGTGGGGAGTTGAACTCCTGACATATTTTCTGCTTTTAAGAACTTTAAATTGCCAACTTTGGTCCATTGGTGAAACAAGAACCATTCTCAGGTACATATAAACTTTTTTTTTGTAAATAAAAAGGGTAAATCCTATTATTGTGTTGTCATTGTACAAAATTGATACATGTCACTGGCCTGCCACCTGTTCTGCCAAACTAGTGGAAATCGGAACAGGTGATTGCCTATTATACTTTCAGCCAAAAAAGGCATCTGCCACATGCCCTACCAATTGGAAACCAGAGTAGGTGGCGGATGATAGTCCTGGCCATCGTCTATGTTGAATAGTTACTAATGTACCTATTATTGTTCAGGGAACATCGGTTGGAGAAGAATTTGAAGTTATTAAGTTTGTTGGGGACAGCACCCCTTTCCCACTACTATTAGGTAAGACTTGGATTGAGAAGGATCAGATCAGAAGGAAAGCAAAGGAAGAATCTACCGAAAATAAAAAGCAAGAACTAAGGGATTTCATAGCTAGGAAAATAGACTGACTAATAGAAGAACGAGAAGATAAGTCGAAGCAACAGAGCAAAGTAACAACACAGGAGGGACAGAAAGCAAGAGAATTAGCTATCAAGGTTGAAAGAATGCAAGAAGGCTTGAAGGACATGTCTATTCAAGAAAGAAGTATGCCCACTCAGGAAGTGTTAAGAAAAGAGATATTAACTTCAGACTCTTTGAGGGCACCTCAACAGTGTGAAGCCACTGCGCTAGGAGAAAATAAGAATAAGAATGGAAAGAGGATTCCAGAAACAGTTAGAGAAACTCAGATCATAGGGAAGAAGGCAAGGAAACTCAATAAAAAGAAGGCTAAGTTGGAAAAACTACAAGAAGCTACAAAAACCAGATGGAGGACTTCGCAGACTGGAACCTCGCAGGAGGCAGGTTCGCAGAATTTGAACCTCGTTGGAACAGCAGGTCCACGCAGAATGGGACTTTGCCCTGGCGAAGTTAGATGACTGTTGGAGGCGCCTCGGTCATTAGAATGACGCTCCAGAACGGTTAGAAAACACATTTATGGGTTGATGGACCTCTTTTGGACATTGATACCGCGCCATAACGAACATATTTACATTGATGGAAGCACTTCACGGCCGTTGGAAGATCCATTACGATACCCCACTTATTGAACTCGTCGGTCACTGCACCGGGACCACTTTTTTCTATTTGTGATTAACTGAGCCAAAAAGAGAATTGTCTGTGTGTCAAGCTGTGCTATCTGGAACTAGACCCCACCTGTTCGTTTGTCTACCCCGTCGTTCGTTTGTCTACCCCGCTTATCTGTTAAAAGCTAGAATGTCGAGCGAACCTAGTGAATTAGAGAAGTCTTTCAAGTAAGTTCTTAAGAATCTAATGTCCGACAGATAGATATCTGAAGGTATCCAGGTGTCGTCGACTAGGGGACTGCAGGCTTCCCCTTCGACTGGACATCGTTCTGGCCATGTCAACCCTGAAACTGAACAACGAACTAAGCATCGCGGTGATCTGGCTAATGCGAAGCATATCCCATCGATCCTACTTGAATACATTCCACCTTTGGTTGGCATTGTTAATTTCAACAGTATCCCCCGAGATTTTGAGTATGTCGTGTTCACTACGTACATTCTAAAAGGAATACACGTAGTCGGGAGTCAATTAGGACAGATCCCGCTACTGAAGAACATCGACTTCAACTTAGAAGACCGGAACAACTACGTCATGTTGGCTCCCCATTGCTATCTCATGAAGATAACTGGAAAGAAGCCTCACCTCGTCTCATATCCATGGATTAAGAAGTTGGTGCAGTCCATTGTGTTGAATGTGATGAGGATACCCCATTTTTTCCTCTACCAGAAGGTTAGCGCTTGTGTTAAACTTCTTCTGTCGTGCTACCATGGTGGATACTTATGGCTTGATAGGAGGATTATTGTGGATCCGACGCTGATCCAACGGATCACAGGTTTAAGTGTGAAGGGTCCTAACCCTCAGCAGTTTTATCCAGGGAAGACCTCGGACCATTCCCTAGCGCAACGCATCGAGGAAGCTTATGGATAAGTAGAGAAAGGAAAGTGAGGTTACAAGCTAGCCTCTATATAGGCCCATTTCCCTTAAAAAAATCGACCCAATGATGGCTCTATCTGTTGGGTTATCCCAACTCACTAGTGTGTTACATTTCCTGTCATGCAATGCTTCAAATGGGCTCATTTTTAATGAGGCTTGATACCCATTATTGTAATCCAATTCCACTAAGTGGATGTAGTCTTCCCATTTTGATGACCGATCCATTACATACATTATGAGCATGTCTTCAGTGATTCTATCAGTCCTCTTCGTTTACCCATCTAACTCTCGGTGATAAATTGTGTTGAGATTTAAATTTGTACCAAATCCTTTGAAAAAAACTTTCCAAAAATTAGATGTAAATTTTGGATCACTATCTGAAACAATTGTCTTAGGCACTCCATGTAGCCTGACAACTTCCTTCATGTAAATTTCTGCAACATTTGTTGTCTTATGTGTGGTCTTCATAAGAATAAAATGTGCAGATTTTGTTAATTCGTCCGCCACCACTATGATGGAATCATGTTGTTTCACTGTCCTGGACAGTTTTGTAATGAAATCAATTGTAACCACTTTTCATTTCCACTCAAGAATGGACAATGGTTGTAGTAAACCTGTTGGATGCATATGCTCTGCTTTTACCTTTTGACATTCTAGGCACCTAGCTATGTAATTAGCCACTTCCCTCTTCATTCTTGGCCAAAAGTATTAGCTTCTTAGAGTTGCAATTGTTTTATGATATCTTGGGTGCCTAACATATGACACATTATGCATTTCCCTCAACACTATATTTTTCAGCTCTCCTGAATTTGGCACATATGTTTTTCCTTTATACATTAGGATTGCATCCTCTTTCAACTTATAATAATTATTTTTCTACTGTAAATTATCTTACTATAATATTTCTTTTATTTTTACATATTGTTGATCTAAATTTTCAGCCTCTAAAATTATATATTTTAAATCTACGTTGGACATGTTAATGGTTGAAATATGCACTTCATGTGCTTTTCTGTTGAGTGTATCAACCACTTGATTTTCCCTTCCTTTTATATGCTTAATTTCAAAGTCATATTCACTCAGAAATTCCATCCATATAGTTTGTCTGGCATTTAATGTTGGTTGTCCAAACAAATGTTTCATACCATAGTGGTATTTCCTTAGTTCAAATCTTCTTCCCATGAGGTAATGTCTCCACATTTTTAATGCATGGACAATTGCTACCAACTCCAAGTCATGTATAGCATAATTCCTTTCATGCTCCTTTAGTTTTTGAGACTCATAGCATACCACATGATCCTTCTGAGTGAGGACTACATCGAGTCCTTCCTTGCATGCATCCGTGCATACAACAAAATCTTCATTTGGGTCTGCAATATTTAATATTGGTGCACTTGTCAAAATATCCCTCAACTGTTGAAAACTTTCTTCACATTTGGGAGTTCATTCAAATTTCACTCTCTTCTTTTGCAAAGAAGTGATTGGGTTTGAAATATTTGAAAACCCCTTTATGAATCTTCGGTAATATCCAGCAAGACCCATAAAAGATCTGACCTCTGTGACATTTCTTGGGGTTGACCATCCTCTAATGGCCTATATTTTCTCGGGATCAACTGTTAT
>JASDQU010105051.1:63831-82693 GCA_032191745.1 Picea mariana
AAGTGGAGGAGAATAATCAGTGAAAGTATTGTCATTCTGATCATGGAGCTTTTGAGCAAGGGTTGGACAAGGAGAGCTTGATAAAGTTGTTGCACTCACATCTATGGTTGTAAGTTTTCTTCATTGTTGCTCTCATTAATACAATCAATGCTTGGCCCATTTCTTTCAAACTTGTACTTGTTCTATATAAGTTTGTCTGCAGTAGATGGATCTATGTTTTAGCTAATCTCAGTAGAGTAGGGAAGTCTTTTTGTACTTTTGTTTGTCTTGCAGGACCTACCAAGGAGCTCAAGATCGAAGCTCATCTTGGACCTTACAGGGACAAACGACGTTCATAAGGTACACACCTTCCTCCTCCTCTTTTGTTCATCAACTTGATTAGATCTAAAAGGAAGTCAGTGTCCATGTTAAGCACCTTCTGTCTTGGAGTTAAGGGTCTAGCTCTCAAGAGGATATCTACCTATCCATGGGAAGATTTTCCTACAACAGGTTGTAGTAGACCTGTTGGATGCCTATGCTCTGCTTTTACCTTTTGACATTCTAGGCACCTGGCTATGTAATTAGCCACTTCCTTCTTCATTCTTGGCCAAAAGTATTAGCTTCTTACAGTTGCAATTGTTTTATGATATCTTGGGTGCCCAACATATGACACATTATGCATTTCCCTCAACACTATATTTTTCATCTCTCCTGGATTTGGCACATATGTTTTTCCTTTATACATTAGGATTGCATCCTCTTTCAACTTATAATAATTATTTTTCTGCTGTAAATTATCTTGCTGTAATATTTCTTTTATTTTTACATATTGTTGATATGAATTTTCAGCCTCTAAAATTATATATTTTAAATCTACATTGGACATTTTAATGGTTGAAATATGCACTTCATGTGTTTTTCTGTTGAGTGTATCAACCACTTGATTTTCCCTTCCTTTTATATGCTTAATTTCAAAGTCATATTCACTCAGAAATTCCATCCATATAGTTTGTCTGGCATTTAATGTTGGTTGTCCAAACAAATGTTTTAGAACATAGTGGTATTTCCTTAGCTCAAATCTTCTTCCCATGAGGTAATGTCTCCACATTTTTAATGCATGGACAATTGCTACCAACTCCAAGTCATGTGTAGCATAATTCCTTTCATGCTCCTTTAGTTTTCAAGACTCATAGCATACCACATGATCTTTCTGAGTAAGGACTACATCGAGTCCTTCCTTGCATGCATCCGTGCATACAACAAAATCTTCATTTGGGTCTACAATCTTTAATATTGGTGCACTTGTCAAAATATCCTTCAACTGTTGAAAACTTTCTTCACATTTGGGAGTTCATTCAAATTTCACTCTTTTCTTTTGCAAAGAAGTGATTGGGTTTGAAATATTTGAAAACCCCTTTATAAATCTTCGGTAATATCCAACAAGACCCATAAAAGATCTGACCTCTGTGACATTTCTTAGGGCTGACCATCCTCTAATGGCCTATATTTTCTCGGGATCAACTGTTATCCCATCTGTTGAAATAATATGTCATAGGTAGTGAATCTTCTTTTGATAAAAGATGCACTTACTTAGCTTGGCATACAACTTATGTTCTCTCAAAACTTACAACATCATTCTTAAATGGTATTCATGTTCTTCTTTTGTCTTGGAGTAGACTAGAATATCATCCAAGAAAACAATTACAAACTTTTCCAAGTACTCATTCAACACTCCATTCATCAAGCACATAAAAACAGCTGGAGCATTTGATCGCTCAAATGGCACTAATGTAAATTCGTAATTCTCATATTTTGTTATAAACGTTGTCTTACTGATGTCCTCTTCTTTTATTCTCACTTGATGATAACCTGATCTCGAATCAATCTTGAAGAATATTCTTGCAACTTTCAATTGGTCAAGTTGGTCAAAGAGATCATCAATCCTTGGCAAATGATATTTGTTATTTATTGTGACCTTATTCAATTCTCTGAAATCAATACACAGTCTTAATGCTCTATCATTATTCTTCATAAAAAGAACTAGGGCTCCTGAAGGTGACACATTTGAGTGTATATACCCCTTCTTTAACATCTCTTCAAGTTCCATTTGCAACTTGGTGTAGACCTCCTAGCCTCAGGCCAAGATCCACGCAGGATCTTCTCTAAACCACGACAAGGGTTCACTGAACTCCTTATTTAAGCCTGCAAAGGATTTCAGGTCTCTCGAGTTGGGCACTTTGAATCCAATGCCACAGCCCTTGGCAATGGTCAAAACGCGAAATTGCAAATGGGCTTAAGGTGTAAGCCCCCTCTTCAGCCCCTTTTCCAATATGATCACAACCAAGCCTTAATGCAAGCACTTTTTGCAACTCGCGACTTCGCGAATTGGAGCGCCAACTCTTCTTCTCTTCCCTTGCAAATCCCCAAAACGCAATATGTCAACGAAGCTTGAATCGACCCCAAAAAGGAGAGTGCACGCCACCTGTCACCTTTGTTTACTCCGCTTACAGAGTGGGTCCTTGCCACCTGTTCGCACGAGTCTTAAGCTTTCGCAACTTTGAGAGAGCAGCGAACAATCATTCCTCTCCCTCTACAAATCCCCGACTCCGAAATCGTGCCTTCAACGAGATCGACGGTTGTGTGCCTCCCTCGATCCAACGATCCTGACTGTATCAGGATTTCGCAACCCAGGAGTTCGAAACTCTTGAGTCCAACCTTGAACTACTCCACTTTTCAATCCCCGATATGGCGAATTCACATATGAGATCAACGGTCCTCGTTGATCCATATCTAACGATCACTACTCCTCCTGAGCTTATGGTTGTTGAAAGACTCTCAGTCTTAATCCCTCCGCTGGTCTATCAGATCCAATGCTCTCGGAACTTCGACACTTCAAGACTCCTGGGTGATGGGTTTCTCTGGCCTCTAACCACCTTGCAACTCATGCAAATCCTACGGTCCTCGGGATATCGCGAGTTCTCCGCGGAGAATTCAGACCGTCTGTTTCAACTCCTCAAGGACTTCTAGCCAAATGATTTGGCGTCCTCCCTCCTGAACTTGATTTCGGTGAGACGATTTCAACCTCTGCCTCCCTTTGAACACTTCAGAGGTTCTATCCCTTCTGAGCTTTCGCTTGCGAACTCAAGGCTTCCAAAAGGGTCCCTGCACGCACTCCTTGCAACAATTTTCAAATAACCTCTGGTTATTTGGGTCTTTGACTCTGTGCACCTCTTGCAACAGAGAATTCTTCAACTCCTCTGTGAGTTTGAAGTAATTCATTCCCTTCTCCCAGCCTGCGCTCACTTTGCACGGCTTTGTGCCCTGCTAGCACTCTTGCCTGTAAAGACACAGATTTAATCTCCTCTGAGAGTTCTGAGACAAAACTCAGAGCCTGGTCGACGCACTCCTTGCGGACCCTCCATTGCACTCTTTGCAGGAGTTCTCAGAAAGAGAAACAACTAAAACTCATTCTCCCCCTTGTCCAGAATTCAAACATTCAACATAGAATTATAGAGCATACACACACACATAGCATTGAAATAAAATGCACACGGAGAATATAAATTATCCTGCAACATACCATTCAACAGGTGACTCCAACAACCATAACAAACACATAAATTGGAATCAAAGCTTTCTTCTATTAATTCCAGTGCTCCTGTACATGGTAAATAACAACAGCTAGAATGCATAAAATTCTTTGTTCTCCTCTATTCTTCTGCTACAGCTCTACAACTTACGAGTTCTGAGTTATGTTACAATGATACAAGGGTGAGGGTTTCTATCATCTGTTTTCCCTCCTATGCTCCTAAATTGTTTAATCTATTAAATTAAATCCACTTACTTGCATTAAACAGACTTAAATGTCTATTACATCTGGCGGATAGGAACATACGCTCCAAAATCAGTTTGGATCTTCGAGGCATAAATGCAACTGCACTTTCCTCCCATCCATTACATTAATGTTTCAGATTTTTTTTTAAATTCCCAATGTTTTCACGAAAACGTATTTAATTGCATCTACACGTCCAACTGTCTCCTTGGATAGGCACGTGCTTTGGCTTTCTACGATGCTCCTGCATCATACTCCCTCGCTTGAAATTTTTCATGAACTCCTATTCACGAGTTTCTTCACTGTTTGTCCATGCTTTTGAATTGTTGCTTCCTCCTCCCAACTGGCATCTTCAACTGGATGTCCTTTCCACTTGACCAAGTATTCAAAATATTCTTTTCTCCTGGTCTTTCTACTAATCCTCTTGTCAATTATGCTTTCCATCTGTGACTTTTCAACTACAGGCATTTGTTTCATCCATGGAATTTCTTCATTTTCATTCTCCGCTCCTGCTTCTTCAACTTTGTAAGGGTATAAATCCGCGACATTGAATATCAGTGAGATTCCAACCCCATCAGGTAATTCAATTTCATACGTGTTTGCCCCAGATTTTCTTATGACCCTGCAAGGTCCAATTTTGTTCATCTTCAACTTGTTGTATGTTCCCCTTGGGAACCTTTCTTTCCTCAAATGCGCAAGAATCAAATCACCAACTTCAAATTGAAGTTCTCGCATGTGTTGATCTGCTCTATGCTTGTACTCTCGACTTGAACTCTGCAATCGCTCCTTGACTCTGCTATGAAACTCCTTCATTCCTTCTGCAAAGTCCTCTACACTAGCACTCCTGAATTCAGCTTGTTTTGAATCTTTCAATTCAGAGAATCCCCTTGGCTGCATTCCATATACAATTTGAAATGGACTCTGCCCTGTGCTTGTATTGAGTGAATCATTGTAAGTGAACTCCGCCTGTGGCAGAATGTGATCCCATTCACTGTGGTGTTCAGTCACTAAGCTCCGTAACAAGTCTCCCAAGCTCTTGTTCACGACCTATGTCTGTCCATCCATCTGAGGATGATACGCTGAGCTAAAAGACAAGTCCATCATCAGCTTCTTCCATAAGGTCCTCCAGAAATGTTCTACGAACTTGGTATCTCGATCAAAATGATACTCCTTGGCAAGCCGTGAAGTCTAACGACTTCCTTGAAAAACAGATTCGCAATATGAGTTGCGTCACTGGTTTTCTGGCATGGTATGAAATGTGTCATTTTCGAAAATATGTCTACCACTACAAAGATTGAATCATATCCCCTCTGTGTCCTTGGCATTCCTAAAATGAAATCCATGCTCATTGCATCCCACGGCCTTTCGGGTATGGGTAATGGCTGATATAACCCTGCATTCTGCCTTTTTCCCTTCGTGCACTGACAAATTCTGCACCTGTCCACAAATTTATTCACATCTGTCCTCATCCCTGGCCAGTAATATGAGCCATTCAACTTTGAGAACTTTTTGTCATGGCCAAAGTGTCCAGCCAATCCTCTGTTTTGTTTTTCCTTCAACAAATTCTCCCTCATGGAGCACTTTGGAATACATAGTTGATTTCCCCTAAACAAGAGTCCATCCTGGATCATGTACTCTGTCCATTGGCTTATGTCCTTGAGAATTGGATTCTCAGATGCCTCATATGCCTCTTTGAAATCTGGATCATCCATGTACATTTCTTTGAGGTTATCAAAACCCAAAGTCTTAACTCTAAATTCCTGCATAAGCAAACATTTCCTGCTCAAAGCGTCAGCAACTTTGTTAGCAGTTCCAGAAATATGTTTAATCACAAAAGTAAAATTTTGCATGTATTCAACCCATTTAGCATATTTTTGGTTCAGCTTCCCCTGTCGAGTCACGAATTGCAAAGTGTGATTATCGATGTACAAAACGAACTATTTTGGAACCAAATAGTGCCTCCATTTCTTCAGCGCTTGTATGACTGCATAAAATTATTTATCATACGTGGAGTACTTAATATTTGCTTCATTCAATTTTTCACTGAAATACACGACCGGACTGTTGTCTTGCCTTAAGACCGTTCCAATGGCAAATCCACTCGGGTCACACCTGACCTGGAATGTCTTGCTGAAATCTGGCAAAACCAAAATTGGTTGCTCAGTGATCTTCTTCTTCAGCAAGTTGAAGCTCTTCTCTGCTTCCTCTGTCCAGTGAAAAGATTTATGTCTTTTCTTCACCGTATCCATCATCGGTGCGCTAATTCCACTGAAGTTTCAAATGAATTTCCTGTAGAAGCTAGCCAAACCATGGAAGCTTCGAACTTCAAACACGCTCTTCGACGATGGCCAATCCTTAATCGCCTTTATCTTTTCCGGATCCATTTTCAATTCATTTGCAGAGATAACAAAACCCAAATAAATGAGTTTTGTCCTCATAAATGACGATTTCTTCATGTTGATCAGCAATTTCTCTTGTTGTAACCTTTTCATCATTGCAACTAAATGCTTCAAATGCTCGGTTTCAGTTTTGCTGAAAATTAATATATCATCAAAATAAACAATGATGGATTTCCCAATGAAATCCTTCAGGACTTTGTTCATCAACCTCATGAAAGTACTAGGCGCATTCGTCAACCCAAATGGCATGACAAGCCATTCATACAGCCCTTCATTCGTCTTGAATGATGTCTTCCATTCATCACCTTCTCTCATCTAAACTAATGATATCTGCTTTTCAAATCAATCTTTGAAAAAAACTTTGCTCCACTCAAGCAATCCATTAAGTCATCCATCCTTGGCAATGGGAACCTGTACCTAATGGTAATTTTGTTGATTTCCCTTGAGTCTGTACACATTCTCCAGCCACCTTCCTTCCTTGGGTTGAGCATTGTTGGAACAACGCATGGACTCAAGCTCTCTCGAATCAATCATTTGTCCATTAAGTCCTGGACCTGTCTCTTAACTTCTTCATTCTCTTGCGGCGTCAACCTATAAGCTGCTTTGTTCGACAAACTGACTCCAGGTATAAGATCGATATGATGGCTTATACTCCTGATAGGTGGCAACAAACAAGGTAGTTCATCCACTACTATATCAGCAAATTCTTCCAGCAACTCCTGGATTTCTTCTGGTAAATCATCTATCCTAGTGTTGTTCAAAACAATTCTGGGCTTCCTAACCAAAATGAATTGTGTGTCTTCCTTCTTCTTGACTTCCTGAAGAAGTTTCTTCCCACTCATGAGAAGTACAGTGTTGCTCATCTATATTTTCACCTCTTTATCCTTAATTGGCAACAACATGTGCATCCTACCATTTTTCTCCAGAGTGTACGTGTTCTTTCTCCCATCATGCACCACATTTCTGTCATATTGCCATAGTCTACCCAGCAATAGATGACAAACATCCATGGGAATGACATCACATAATATCTCATCTTTATATCCTCCTATTTTAAATTTAACTAAACACTGTTTAGTGACATTTACCTGATGTCCTTTTTGTAGCCACGAAACTCTGTATGGGCTTGGATGCGCAACAATCTCCAACTCCATCTTTTCTACCATTTATGTAGATACAAGATTATATGTGCTACCAATGTCCACTATGACCTTGCATACCCTGTCTTTGGTTTTGCAAGCAGTCCGAAAGAGACTGTTTCTTTGGGCTGGGTTCTCTGGCTCCTTCTCTGGTTTCAAGAGAACTTTTCGCATCATCAAATATCTTCTACCCTCGGCGTCTTCTGCCTCAACATTCTGTCCCTAAGCTTCGGCAATGTGAGTTTCACCACCATCTTTCTTCCTATCTGGACACTCATAGGATTTATGTCTGATTTTTCCACAGACAAAGCATTTCACTTCACTTCCTCTACCTCTTCCTCTTCCTCTGGCTCGAGGAAAGGCATTTTTATCAGCATACTGCCTCCCCTGTGAGCTTTCTCCTCTCTCAGATTGAGTTTGAGGTTTATTTCCCTCTTCTTTAGGCTTCTGACTTTTGTCCTGGGCAATTGTCTTGCCTCTGCATTGACTTCTGCCTCGACCTCTTTGACCTTGCTTTCGGCTCAGCTTCTCTTCAACTTTCAGAGCCAACTGAGAAGCATCTTCTACGGTTCAGATGGTCATCATGCTCATCTCATCCTGAATTTCATATCGTAGACCATTTATATACCTGGAAACTTTCTCATCATCGCTTTCTCGATGACCTGCTCTGATGTTTATCCTATAGAACTCTTTAGTGTATTCTTTCATTGACATCAACTTCTGTCTCAAATTTTGCATCCTCCGAAACAGATTTATTTGATAACCCCTGGGTATAAACTTGGCTTTCATTTTTGCAACCATTCTATCCCAGCTCTTGATTTTCTGCTTGCCCTTGAAACGTCTGTCAGCCTACAGTTCATCCCACCACAGTGTTGCATGCCCTTTAAGTCTAGTAATGGCATGTTGGACTTTCTTATCTGCCTCGACATCCTCATAGTCGAAGTGTTTGTCTAGAGCTCTAATTCAGTCTAGAAGCTCTTCAACGTCTAGGTTTCCCTCGTACATGGGAATGTCCATTTTTTCCCTAGCACCTATCCTTGCAACAGCCCTGAATAGGCGTTCTTTTGCAGCATCTTCGACTGCAACTTCTTCTCCTTCACTTTCAGCTTCGTTGATATCCCCAGCGTCAACTATTCGCCTCTGCACTGTCTCCATGCAATCAAGCCTGGCATGTAATTCACACATTTATCTTTCCACTGCTGGATCAGGTACGGGCCTGTCTCTTCTTCTCGACGACATGGCTGTAATTTTTTCTCTACTACAAAAAGCAAAGAAGGTTTATGTGCTCTGATACCACAATTGGTGTAGACCTGTTGCCCTCAGGCCGAGATCCACGTAGGATCTTCTCTAAACCATGACAAGGGTTCACTGAACTCCTTGTTTAAGCCCGCAAAGGATTTCGTGTCTCTCGAGTTGGGCACTTCGAATCCAATGCCATAGCCCTTGGCAATAGTTGAAACATGAAATTGCGAATGGGCTTAAGTTGTAAGCCCCATCTTTAGCCCCTTTTCCAATATGATCACAACCAAGCCTTAATGCAAGCACTTTTCGCAACTCGCGACTTCGCGAATTGGAGCGCCAAACTCTTGTGCTCTTGCCTTGCGAATCCCCGAAATGCAATATGTCAACGAAGGTTGACTCGACCCCAAAACGATGGGCGCACGCCACCTGTCACCTCTGTTTACTCCACTTACAGAGTGGGTCCTTGCCACCTATTCGCATGAGTCTTCGTCTTTCGCAACTTTGAGAGAACAACGAACAACCGTTCCTCTCCCTATACAAATCCCCGACTCCAAAGTCGTGCCTTCGACGAGATCGATGGTTGTGTGCCTCCCTCAATCCAACAATCCTGGCTGTATCGGGATTTCACAACTCGGGAGTTCGAAACTCTCGAGTCCAACCTTGAACTACTCCACTTTCCGATCCCTGATACGGTGAATTCACATACGAGATCAACGGTCATCATTGATCAGGATCTAACGGTCACTAGTCCTCCTGAGCTTATGGGTGTTGAAAGACTCTTAGTCTTAATCCCTCCACTGGTCTATCAGATCCAATGCTCTCGGAACTTCGGCACTTCGCGACTCCTGGGTGATGGGTTTCTTTGGCCTCTAACCACCTTGCAACTCCTGCAAATCCTACAGTCTTCGTGATATCGCGAATTCTCCACGGAGAATTCAGACCGTCCATTTCAACTCCTCAAGGACTTCTGGCCAAATGACTTGGCGTCCTCCCTCCTGAACTTGACTTCAGTGAGACAATTTCAACCTCTGCCTCCCTTTGAACACTTCAGAGGTTCTATCCCTTCTAAGCTTTCGCTTGCGAACTCAAGGCTTCCAAAAGGGTCCCTGCACGCACTCCTTGCGGCAATTTTGAAATAACCTCTAGTTATTTGGGTCTTCGACTCTATGCACCTCTTGCAACAGAGAATTCTTCAACTCCTATGGGAGTTTGAAGTAATTTGTTCCCTTCTCTCAGCCTATGCTCACTTTGCACGGCTCTATGTTCTGCTAGCACTCTTGCTTGTAAAGACACAGATTTAATCTCCTCTGAGAGTTCTGAGACGAAACTCAGGGCCTGGTCGACGCACTCCTTGCGAACCCTCCACTGCACTCTTTGCAGGAGTTCTCAGAAAGAGAAACAACTGAAACTCATTATCCCCCTTGTCCAGAATTCAAACATTCAACATACAATTCTAGAGCATACACACACACATAGCATTGAAATAAAATGCACACAGAGAATATAAACTATCCTGCAACATACCATTCAACAGGTAGTTCCAACAACCATAACAAACACATAAATTGGAATCAAAGCTTTCTTCTATTAATTCCAGTGTTCCTGTACATGGTAAATAACAATAGCTAGAATGCATAAAATTCTTTGTTCTCCTATATTCTTCTCTGCAACCCTACAGCTTACGAGTTCTGAGTTATATTACAATGATACAAGGGTGAGGGTGTCTATCATTCGTTTTTCCTCCTATGCTCCTAAATTGTCTAATCTATTAAATTAAATCCACCTACTTGCATTAAACAGACTTAAATGCCTATTACATCCGGTAGATAGGAACATACGCTCCAAAATCAGTTTGGATCTTCAAGGCATAAATGCAACTGCACTTTCCTCCCATCCATTACATTAATGTTTCAGATTTTTTTTTAAATTCACAACGTTTTCACAAAAACACATTTAATTGCATCTGCACGTCCAGTTGTCTCCTTGGCTAGGCACGTGCTTTGGCTTGCTATGATGCTCTTGCATCACAACTGTTTTAATTCTAGTGTGCCCATTCTATAAGGTGTTTTGGACACTAGGGCAGCTCCTAGCACCAAATCAATAAAAAAATCAATGTCTTTCTTTGGTGGCAATCCTGAGATTTCACCAAAAACATCTTCAAAATATTTCAATACTAGGTGGTCTTCAATACTTGTCACTTTGTCTCTAGCTTCCTCTTCCATGTGGGCTGCAAAAATTTGACATCCCTTCTTGAAACACTTTTTCAGCTGTGTAGATGTGATTTCTCTACATCTACAACTCTTGGAATTCCTTTAATCTTTCCTTGTTGTCCATCCTCATCAAGACAAGTTTTTGTCTTATTGTAGTGTAGGACAACATGGTGTTTCTCCAACCAATCCATGCCAATTAGACAGTCATATGAACCCAAAGGTATAATGTTCACATCCACCTTTGTGTTGAATCCATTCATGTCTATTTGACAATCTTTAACCAACTCATTGAGATTTTTCTTAGCCCCTGTGGCTAACTGAACTAACCAAGATTTATAATGCTTACTTCTTTGCAAGTGAAACCTTTCAACAATGTCAGAGTTTATGTAACTATGGCTAGCTCCAGAATCAATTAAAATCGATATGGGATAGTTATCAATCTTACCTTCCACTTCAATCATGGGGGATTGATACTCTGCTTGCTTGTTGTCCAGGGTTGCATAGATCCTTGGCATTTTTCCTCTCATGTCCTCAATTGTTTCATCCTCCTGAATGTTGTAAATGATCCTCATTCTTTCACCTTTGTGAGGGAAATCCCTATATAAGTGATTTCTCTCACATCCCCAACAATGTACAAGTTGTTGTCTTGGCCTTTTCTCAAATGAATCTGTTATCTTTTGTTCATTTTGGGTTGGTTGTCCTTGTTGATTTGCTTGGGAGTTGTTCTTGAAAAATGGTATCTTAAAGCCTTTCTTTCTTTGCTCCTCCTTACCCTTCATCTTGTTATTCCAAGTCTTTTGGAAGATTGGCCTCCCTCTGCTCTGCTCATAGAGATGCCTTGCTCTCCTTGTGGTCTCCTCCAAAGTCTTAGGGTTATCATACTGTATCTTGTCACTGTAGAAAGAGGGTAACCCACTTAGAAATATTTGTATTTTGATCTTCTCATCCTTTATGAAGTCCACATACTTCGAAAATTCAAAGAACCTCTCCTCATACTCATCCATTGTCATGCTTCCCAACTTGAGCTCAAAGAACTTTTTCATCTTCATTTCATAGTAATGCTCCGACAAATATTTATCTTGGAAATATCATTTGAACTTCCTCCATGAGGCCTTCCTCTCATCAAGGTGTTTTGTTTGCTTAAGTTGATCCCACCACATGGCTACCTTTCTTTGAAAATGGTAGGTTGCAATTCTTGTTTCCACCCCTAGAGGGATAATCATGCAGTTGGAAATATTTCTTCTTTTCCAATAGCCAAGCCTCAACCTCTTCTCCCTTCCTATGCTCACCATTGAAAGTTGGTGGCTAGATTTTCTTGATTTGACCTTGCAATATGTCTCACTTAGGCCTTCTCCTTTGTCTCCTCACAAGGGACACACTTGGGTTGCTTCTTGGCCCTGAACTTGAATGAGCTCTCTTAGTGTATTGCTCTGGGGAATGATGGCACCTTCTCATGCTCCTTGAACGCTTGTCATTCCCATGTTCATCCTTTCTGCTATGGGATCTGGATGATGTAACTTTTCTAGCACTAGCTGTTTGTTTTGCGCCAGAATCTTTATTATTTTACTTCTGCAACATGTTCAAGCTTTGAAGTATATCTTCCTAAACCTTCATAATCTTCTCATCATCTTCCCTATAAATCTGCACTTCTCTTTGCAGGCTTCTCATAGTTACAGGTTGCTTCCTCTCTCTTCTTCCATTAGATTATGTCTCAACATTTCCCATGCTGACATGTAGCCCTCTAAATTCCTCTCCATGACTGTAGGACACTTAGGCATCTTATATGGTTGTGGTTCTCATATAGAAACTAAAATTTCTTCCTGTACCTCTAAATTCTGCAAGAATATGTGCATGCAAATAGATTTTTGTTAGACAAAAATATATACATACACAATTATGGAAAACAATACACAAGTTGTTTTTTGCTCTTTGATGCCACCAGTCATCTTCCTTTGCATTGAATGTAACTTATGTTGCCCAAATCAATTTTCTGGGTTGATAGATGGATTATGCCATTCAATATATTTCCAACGACTGCTTTCTTTCCCAATTCCGAGTTCTAAGCGAAAAGTTGTGGTTGTCTGAATATTGTTAATTTGCCCCTTTTATAAAATTTTCATTCAAGTACAAATATTCTTAGACACCAACTTTTGCCACTTGTAGAAGTAAATTTGTCAAGAACTAGGGAACTTTTGTATGAGTCACAGATAAAAATTATGATAGAGAACTCATAACAACTCTCATATTGTTGTTTTGATGCTCTAGTAAAAAACTACAACAATCTAGAAAAGACACTTTGTCCTTTTTCACCCATTTTCCTTAGCCAAACAGGTTATCTACCAAACTGTGCATTTCTAAAAAAAATTCACTAAACCAAAATTGTTTGGTTCGATTAGTATACTAAAAGAATAGTAAATAAAATTTTCCATATTTTCCATCTGGGGACCCTTTTCCTCCTCTGAAAAATCCCAAAAATTCCCAAAAAGTGGCCCAGAATAATGGATTTTGCCCTGTTTCAGCATCCTCATTCCAAATCCCTTTGGATTTATTCAATTTCTTCCTGGGTTATTTATGTTCCTGCTTTCTGGACTCTCTCCAAGAATTTTAGCTAAATCTGGACCTTTACCAATGATTTGGACCTAGATCTTTAAAAACCTCTAATTTGCATTTTCTGACAAATCCAAGCAAAAATGGGAAATGGCCCTCTAGCACTTATGTGGCCCTCCCCATCGCAAACAAAACCCAAAAGTTTCATCCCATTCCGAGTTAATATGCTTCCGTTATGGTCAAAATAATATTTTGGCCCAAGACTTGGTTTTTTTTTTCACTATGGAACAATTTTTCCTATGTAGCATCCTTGTTGTCGTGGTTGTTGGTATAGAATTATGGGTCAATGTGGCACCCTAACATAATCCCACGTCACCTTCCTATTCTGTCTCCTCGATCTTCTCTCTCTCTTTCCCTTCTTTCTCTTCGTGACCTTAAACATTAATAACATATGAATATTTTACGAGCCCCACCTGCCCAGCTGGTACATATCTGACCCCGGATGGGACAAGGGTCCCACCCTCACCAACAGACTCCACATGGCACCCCTTCATTGGTCACGAGGATGGACGAGTCTCATCCCACACCTTTACCTTGGCGCGCACGAATTCACACCTCTTCCAGATCCGATGGTGGAGATCGCACGAGATCAACGATCGAAAGGCCATGTCGCATCGCGAATATGCAAGGACGTTAACATCCTTTGAGGTGTAACAGTGGTTTTTTGTGCTACGTGGCACAATCTTTATGGTGTCACATGGTACAAGGCCTCAAACCAAAACCACTGTCTACCCATGAGACAATGGCTTATGATTTGGCCATACCATCGCCTCATGTGGCTCTCACGTCCCTTGCCACCATGCTACCAACTGTCACCGTGGTAGTTCACGTCACTTCTGCCATGTCACGGCCACGTGGCCTCCACGTCATGCTGACGTCATGTACAATAAAATACCCAAATTTTCTCAAATTTTGAATTTTCCCCAAATTGCATAATTTCAAAAAATTTACCAAGGTTGCCATGGAACCCGAAATTAAATTTGCTCCGGCCAATTTCATCCCCGTATGCATCAAATCAACTTTTGCACTCGAATTTCAACACTCCCATGTCTAAGTTTTCAACCAATTTCGCTGCAGAAATTTGGGCTTTTTCCCAATTTCCCCAATTCTTCATGGCTACACTATAATTTCCAAAATTTGACCAGTTACAGGCCCAACACATGCGTATTTAAGATTAAAATTGGGTATTTTAACACCTGAACTTGAATTCACTAAAAACACAAGCAATCTCCTCATTCTTTTGCGTGGAAAAAAAATCTGACAACCACCACATTTTGAGTTGTGTGTTGAGTCTGGCCCATGCAGACTTAGTGTTTGAACCTATAGCTTTGATACCATTCTATAATGTACCCCAGCTTAACTAGGAAATATTGCTTGCAGAAAAACACATAAATTCAAAATTTTATTTTGCTAATTAATTCTTGTATCTTACCAGCTACGAATTGAACACATTTTTAACTAACATATGATACCCATAACTAAATGCATCTATAACATTCTAAAATAACATAATGCAACCATAAAATAATCTACAATAATACATAAGGACCATTCTCATGTACAGGGTAAAACACAACCACAAAACTCATAAGAGAAAGTCATAAAATAGTTAAACGCTTATATTTATATTTTAAAACGTTTGTGCAAACAGCTATTTGAGAAGGACGTTTCACCCAACCATAGACCTGTTGTTCAAAATCTCAACAAGAAGTCACCCCCGAGATAGAGCTAGGAATCCACAAGAGAATGGTGACTCTAATAGTCCACTCATAACTCTAAATCTCACAACCCACTGGTATTCTCCTACAGCTATTCCAAATTTCCTCCAGCTCTCTTCCTCTTGACCTACCCAACCCAAGGAATGTACCCCTTCACTGCTCTTAGTCCATCGGGCATGCCATTTGTTTATCAGGGTCTCTCTGACACATATAACCAAGAATATCTCTGTTGGGAACTCAAGGGAACTCGCTGCCAAGAAAACTACCAGGAAAAACAACACTTGTTGCAATGAAACTCACCCAAGAGTTCACTCTTCAGGCCTGACAACCTAGCTCTTCAATTTCCAACTCCAATACGCTCCAACGTACTCCAGAATTCACCCAACCTTCATAGTTTAGCTCCAATACTTTTTTTCCTTGCTCTCCCCTTGTTGTTCATGCAAAAACTAAATGTGAAAAAAACTCCTATCTTCCCCAATATGAATGTCCTCTATTTTCCCAAAATGGTTGACTTCTCACTCTGTCCAATGTGGATTGCACTGCAACCCCATGCTTCCAATAAATATGGATGTCACTTCTACATCCACCCCTGACAGGTATTTAATGATTGGGCTCTCATACACTGAAACATAAAATAAAAGTTATCCCCAATGGTAATAAAATTCAAAAATATGGGTTGAATTTAATACCCATAATTAATTTCCTCTTTGAATCCCTCTTGGACACTCCTAGACATTTCCCTTTTGTGGATAAATCAGCCTCCATCTCTGTCCATATTCCTAGCAGCTGGCATCACATTATATTTATTAAAATCAGAAATACAATTTGCATGTTACATTGCTTGACCATAGCCATATTCATATCTACATTATGCATAAATTAAAATGAGGATTATAGTGGGGATGTTGCACATTACAACCCTCAAAGAGTGTGCAAACAACTAGATCCAAGAGAGGGTTACAACCCTCAAAGAGTGTGCAAACAGCTAGATCCAAGAGAGACTATGTCAAACACTGACCAACTATCATCAATCCATGTACAAAGGTGGATGCATACTCCAACCAACTCTCGGGAAGAAGAGGATGGCCCCTACTCAATAATAATATAATGATATATCATGAAGATGCCTCAGTAAGTGTGCACACAAGGGGGAGTGCTCCACAAAGATACCATGTCAATCTTGAAATAAACCAATTAAAGTGTGAACTTAGCCAAAAGAGTGAAGCCACTCTAGTAATAAGTCTCCATGTGGTTATAATAGGGTCAACACCACCCTCTAGGACATTAAATCAGCATGAACATGTATGCCCAAGGGTAGCACTCCATCTAGGAAGGTGAATCATATCATAAAAAAGCATCTCAGATGTGAAAACCCATAAAATAGACTAGGGAATTCACACACAAAACCATCCATGGAAGACAACAATGCCACATATAACCCCAAGAAACAATATACCAAGTGAGCAAAGGGAGTAATTTATCAAGCACTCCCCAAAATGTGATCCCAAATAGATAACCATAGGAAATACACTGAAATGTGCTAGGGCACTAAACAAATAAACTCAAATACCATCCAACCAAGGTCTAATCACGTCTCAAGTGATGACCAACACATAAGAGAAGGGAATAATGTGAGTTATACCCTCCTAACCAATCAAACAACGAAACCATCACCACAACTCTAAACTAGTGATCTCCATCATGAACAAGGTAAACCTCAAGACACCATCACAATGCTGAATATAAAGCAATTGGAAGCACTATCAATGCTTAGGGACATAAACAAATAACTTTACATTATCCAATTTTCTCTAAACATCACACACCTAACATTTGAGTAGTTAGTCAGTAGAACCATAGGAGTAATGCTAGGAAAAATGTGTGCATCCATAAAATGTCCCTGAATCAAATCAATCATAAGTCTAGATCATCTACAGGTATCTGCCTCATATGATAAGGTGCACAAAATCATACTCATACATCATAATAGGTAACAACTATAGTTGTCCTTAGGTCTTCACCTTGTGAGTTGGGACTTTGAACATCTTGGGTAAGAGTGTAAACGGTAACACCATCCAAGACTTGTTTGGCCAAGAGTGGGTTCTTTGACAATCTTTGTCTCATTTGTCTCATCTTGGAGATAGTGAAGCACATCTTCTAGGAGTGTCAGTTTGTTCAAAGTTCTTATGATTTGAATAGTCCACTTAACACTCGTTGTATTGGGTGAGAATTATTGGTCAATTGCGACTAATACTCACGGATATGGATCATAGATTAATGACTTACTCTACACAGTTAATCCCCAAAATGTTATCTAATACGTTGCACTGTGGAAGCCCCTCGATGCCTAAATAAAAAGAGTGAAGGGAACTATGACTGAATAGTTCACAAAGCATAATACTTGCTAAGGTTTTGCAAATGGGGTAGCAAGCTAAGTGGGCTTGATTGTGAGGAAAATCCACAATTAAGCGCACTTGAGCCAGAGGCGTCTTGAGATGGGTGATCACCCGAGAAGTCATGGTTACCGAGTGCAAACCCCAAAGGTGATGATTGATGTTATGCAATTCATTTCGCTAGTTTCAATCCCACTTCACCACTGTGAGCATCACCCAATGGAATGAGTGCTAAGTAGACTATTCAAATCATGATAATTATTGATCAGTTACAACTAATACTCATGGATACGGGTCATAGATTAATGACTTAATTACACAATTAATCCCAAAAATGATATCTAATATGTTGCAATGCAAAAGCCCCTCGATGCTTAAATAAAAAAAGTGAAAGGAGCTCTAACTGAATAGTTCATAAGGCATAATACTTGCTAAGGTTTTGCAAATAGGGTAGCAAGCTAAGTGAGCTTGATTGTGGGGAAAACTCCACAGTTAAGCGTGCTTGAGCCAGAGGCGTCTTGGGATGGGTGACAGCCCGAGAAGTCTTGGTTATCAAGTGCAATCCCCAGAGGTGATGATTTTTCTCTAGTTTCAATCCCACTTCACCTCTATGAACATCACTCGATCCAATGAGTGCTAAGTGGACGATTCAAATCATGAGAATTATTGATTAGTTACAACTAATATTGATGGATATAGGTCATAGATTAATGACTTACTCTACGTAGTTAATCCCAAAAAATATATCTAATATGTTGCACTACAAAAGCCCCTCATTGTTCAAAGTTGCTCGAGGTATTTGCAAGATTGGTTAGTTTTGCTTTCAAGTCAGATCCACTACCGTGCTACCTTGTTTAGTGATTATCAATCCCTAGTTCATTTTGCTTTCACAAAGATCTAACAATGCTTAGAAATCTCAACCTTATTCATTTTTAAAAAATTTAAGTATAAATATATTTTTAAGCATGAGGTTAATTCATTATCTACTTTTATACTATGTAGCATGATGAAGTATGTCACTACAATGTTGATCAAAGAAACAAATCTCCTAACTTATTTTGATTTTTATTATGTTCTATGCATTATGAAAAAAATTGTGATGTTCATTGTATACCCTTACTTTACTCTACAGTTTGTAAATATTTTTTAAATATAAAATATATTTTAAAAAATAAAAATTGACAAAATACAATCTTACACTTGGGTGGGGATCAAGTGGAGTGACAAACCCGGTACCTGTTTTATATATATCTTTAACACGCAATTTCACTTTTTATTCTTATTCTTTTCCATCACTTCCTTTTCCTTTTCTATTTTTCCATCGCATACAATGGTTAATTAAA
>JASDQU010105052.1:6509-17906 GCA_032191745.1 Picea mariana
TATGTTGAGAATGTATGTAATGGACAAGCCTTCCAAGTGGGAAGACTACCGTCAGCTAGTTGAATTTTCTTACAATAATGGGTATCAAGAATCATTGAAGATGAGCTCATTTGAAGCCTTGTATGGCATAAAATGAAACACACCATTTAGCTGGGATAACTCAGCAAACAGAGTAGTTATTAGACTAGAGTTGCTAAGGGAAATGGAAGAGAAGATGGTAAAGATGAGACATAATTTAAAGGTTGCATAGGATAGGAAAAATATTTATGCATATAAAATAAAGATGTACATGGAATTCAAAGTGGATGAGGATGTTTTTTTCAAAGTAAAGGATAAAAGGAGCTCACTAAGATTGGGAAGTTTCCAAAAGTTAGCAGTGAGATACTACGGGTTGTTTGAAGTTTTAGAGAAGATAGGCCAGTTGCAAACATGTTTGCATTACCTGCATCCATGAGAATTCATAATGTTTTTCATGTGTCTCAATTGAAGAAATATGTGCATTATCCTAACCACGTGATTGATTGGACTGTGATCCAAGTGGAGCACAAAGAGGACTTTTGGGTGGAGCCAGTGCACATCTTGAACATTAAATTCAAAGTTCTTAGGAACAAATCCATTGGCCTAGTAAAGGTCCAATGGACCTACTATGGTCCTGAAGATGCTACATGGGAGAGCGAGGAGACCATGTAGGAATACTCTCAAATTTTGGAAAATTTTGAAGAAAAATAAATGTATATTGTATATAAATGTGCAAGACTTTATTTTGGAAGTTGTGTTTCCTGGAGCCACTTCTCAGATATTTAATTCCTGATCTATGTTGAAGTGTAACACACCCACGATGGGGCAAAAAAATAAAAAAAAATTGCGTCCTCCTTATAGGAACAAATCCTCTTTCTCTCTACGAGTTCTTATTTGGAAAGTCTGGGACTCAGCCCGAGCCTCTAGTCAAGATTCTTCGATTCTAAATCCAACGAGACTTTGAGACCATGATAGTCTCACCTCTAAATCAGAAAAAGGCCCTTTCGGCCTCTGGTGTAGGTATTATTATACCCGTGACCTTCTCCTTCATTCTTCAACGAAGTCTTGGAGTTGGTGTTAGCCCCTTTTCTCTTGGTCTCTCCTTAGATGTGACCTTAGCAATGACCATGTGATTGCGGGCATGGCCACAAGCGGTTTGGAGTCAAACTACTTTTGGGCCCGCAATCCTTCTGAAGTCTCCACGTGTCCTCCTGGAGAAACCACGATTTGGATTGTGGCCCACCCTCAATATTTTAAACTTCGCACAACTCTTGTCCCTGCAATGTTATGGGATCGTCGATCTCACGATCTTGATGATACTGTCTAAATTGAAGGTTCAGATCTGCGCCTCTCAAATCTACAGACCAACTCTGTCCCTCCTAGATCAATGACTGTGATCTCTTCGTAATTCCGGACTTCGGGATTTTGAAATTTCAAACCCTGCTTCTTCCGTACGTCAACCTTCCGGAGCTAACGATCTACAAAAACCTGTCCTACTTGATCAATGGTATTTCTTCCACTTTGGGTGTTTGACCATTCAACCCAAATCAATGGTCCTCCAACCCTCTTCTCAATCGACGGTCGATATCTACTTCAGGTTTCGTACTTCTGAGATCTCAAATCTCAAACCTTTTCCCTAATGACTTTCATCCGAAGGCTATAATCCTCTGATGTGTGTCCTCCTCATCTGACGATCGAGGATTACTTCGGGTCTTCACCCAGAGCTCACATGTTTGTGCCACGTGTCCTCCAAATCCAATGTCTAGGAATCACTTCGAGACTTTACCCAGAGTTCATGGATTCTCACCACATCTCCCTTAGATCTATCGGTCCAGGTTCACTTCAAGTCTTCAGAATTTTAGGGTTCGACAATCTTAGTTCTCAAACTGAAACCCCACTACAATATTTTTGGAGCTCTCGATCTGTTGACAAGTGTCCCTTTGCTAATCGAAAACTCACGGCTCTTTGTCTCTTCAGGCTTCGGGTGTTTCAACAATTCAACCTTTGCCTTCTTTTGGATGTTTCGACATGTCGACATGTGTCCTCCTGGACACAACGGTCCATATTTTCTTCAGCCCTTCTGCTCTCCACGCTTCGGGAATCTCAAGTTTCAAACTTTCCTCCTCCTGGACTTAGGGTATCTGATGACTCAGATCCACTCTGGTGATCCAGTGCTTGAATTTTACCTCGAAAACTATGATGACTCATATATGTTCTTGCAATCGGATGACTGAGATTCTACTTCGGGTTTTCGGCTCTTCAGGCTTCGAAAACTTCGAGTCTCAAACCTTGACAGGTTCTCTCTTATGTGCATGCGAATATTAAGACTCACGCACCTTCCTCAGGTCCGATGGTTGTCGATCCTTTTCACTGTGATCCAACGAACACTATCACTCCTCCTTCTGAGCTTTTGATTTCTTCCACTTGGAAAATTTATTAGTATTCAAAGGTTTCAAACCTTTGCTCCTCCTATGAGTCCTACTCTTGGATCTTATCAACACTTATGATAAGTGCTATCCCTTCTGAGCTTAAGAATTTGAAAAAAGCTCGCCTCTTGGACCTCATATGCGCTTCTGAGGAGAGTTTATCTCTTATGAGCTTGGTTCTTAGGGGATCTCGAGTTCCCACATACTCCTTGCATTAATCTGCTCATGTCAGATCGATGGTCCATGACCTTCCTTGATCCAAAGGTCCATATCACATCGCAACTTCGGGTTTTGAAAGTTTAGTCACACCAACGTGCGATTCTCCCGATGTGCAGACTCTGATCTCACCAATCTAACGGTCAAGGAGGGTCCCAATATATCCTTGGATCTGTGGCCCAGGTTTCATCGCTACTTCGGGTTTCGAGGGGTTTGGTCACACCAATGCGCGATTCTCCCATTGCGTGAACTATGAAATTACAGATCCAATGGTCAAGGTAGGTCCCGATAGATCCTTAGATATACGATCCAGATCACATCACGACTTCAGGTTTCAGATTTCAGAGAATCCGTTCCCTTCATGATGATTACCAACATTCATCAAACTTGTGAAGACTGAAGGAATCAAGGCATTAATGTCTATGCTCCTTCTTGAAATCTAATGGTCTTGACAGACATTAGATTCTCTCAAACGGATCTCATTCATTCATCTTCCAATCGAAAGGATATTCCCTTCTGATACTTGAATCTCACTATCCTTCCCGAGCTTCATTAGTTATGAAGGACCTAAGAGAGTTACGCTCTTTCTACTGGACTTAACACTTAAAAGAATTTATGCGTATCCCTTGCGCTCATTCGTCAAGTATGGACCTTAAGTGGTTCTCGGTTTCTGCTTGCCTCACAGAGAGCCTGTGCATATCTGCACTACCTCTCCCAAGAATAACAGACTACATCCTTCAAGGGACTCAGAATGACTAGGAGGGTCGATATGCGTTCATGAAACTGTGTCCAAGGTCAATGGACATACAGTTTGTGACTCTAGATTAAGCCACCACATGATGCAAGCATTTATGAGTATAACACATGTCCTATCCATATGATTTCCTACTTTCCTAATTTCACATTCAAGCAGATACAAAATAATGAAATACAGTATAAATCATTAAGCAAACATAACCATCTCTGCAACATTCATAGGATATCCACATTTAACTCACAATACCACTTAAATACGCAAGATATGCGATTACTTATCTATTACAGGTGGTAGCCAACTAACTAACTATGGGTGTTCATCCTTCCACCCTACCATAGGCTTAGAGGAATTCATTCTTATCACTCTGGCCACCCCCGTGCCAAGCCATGATATCACCAGGGAACTCTCGCAGTTCTCAATGATTCTTTCTCTGTTTAGCTTCTGCTCGGGTTATGTTCTCTCCAACTTTCATAGATTTCTCTCTATTATGGCCTCAACGAGGTTTATCGTATTCTCACTCAGCATCAAGCTCACGGTATTCCATTCATTATCCCCTGGAGAGATCCGTGCATCTCCCTTACGAGTTTGTGCTCTCATCTCGTGTCTCCTCTCTGGTTGTCCGTGCATATCTATCTTACCTTCCTTCTTTTGGAAGGTTCCTGACCCATCACATTCCTTCTGTCAGAAGGAAGCTCGGGTCTGTAGGTCTTTGTGGTACTTCACGCTGACATTTTTCAGCTAGACCATGCTCCCATTCATGGGGGTGGTTGATAATTCATCCACTGGTCCTTTCTTCATTAACTGATTTCTCTCCTTGGGAGCCGAAGGAGGTTTATCATCCACATCAAGGGAAATTTGGGGTTATTTGATATAATGAACTCTCTCGTATAGTTTTCACACTATTCCTATAGTGATATCATGGCTAGTACTTTCAAGGCTTCACCCCCACAGTCAGTTATTGACAACTCCAACAATAATACATTTACATTGTCCACATGCCTTAGCATGGTAATTCCTATTTTATGATTAATTACAATCTGGGGGAAATAAGGATGTTACATGAAGCCCTAGAATGGAAGTGGTATAGCATGAGGGACTGTGGTGTAGAGAAGGGTGGATACTTAGGTTGCATAGGTTGAGGGGAACGAGAGATTGTTGGTTGGAATTGCTGCAAGAGTTGTGAACTTGAAAAAAGTACTAAGTATTATGATGTAAAACTCTATACTTGTATGTTAGTATGGTGATGTTTACCAAGGACGATGCAAATTATAGGGGGAGGGAAATGTAATATACCTACTTTTAATCCTCAATTTAACGATGCATAATGTAAATATGATATATGGATGTGAGCCAAGCAATGTAATATGTAAACATTGTTTATCAAAATAATAAAATAAAATGGATCGTCGGTTGTAGATGGACATGGACATATTCAAGGGGGCTAATTTTCCACAAAAGAGGTAGGGGTCTAAGAGGGAATTATTCATGTGTCTTAAATCCAAAACCACTTATGAACCTAGTATTTTTCTTTTGAGTGTATCAAAGCCCCAATCATTGAATACATGTAAGACGGTTAGGTGAAAAGTCACTTCACATAGTTATTGATAGCATGGGGTTGTTGAGTACAATCAACATTAGGGAATGTGAGTGTCAACATGCATGGGTAAAAAGAGAAATTGGAATGGGTACTGGAGGGAGTTTCGTTTTACAAACAATTTTAGTGAAAAGAAGAGGGGGTTGAGCGTTGAAACTTGAAGAAATCCATAGTGGGTTTTGTGGGTAGCTTGGTGGAGCTGTAATTGCAATAAGAAGTAGGTTGTTAGGCCTATAGAGTGATATTTCTATGCAAAGAAAATGAGTTTCTACTAAGAGTTTCCTATTGTAGTTGTAGGTCCCTGGAGTCCCCAACAAGAGATATTCCTAGCCAACCTATGTTGTAGCCTTGAAGGGAAGTGGGGATATCCTGATGGACTATGTAGCAGAGAAGGGGATTCCACTCCTCAGGTTGTACAGATTGAGGAGAAGAGAGTTAGTGGATTTGGATAAATCTAGGAAAATAGCTTTCTATGAGTGGACAATAGACACCCTTAGGATACACTCTCTCTTGTGGAATCATAGTCCCATCTTGAGGGTGATTTGTTGTTGATATTTGGAACAAAAAATATATGGTTGGGTGGAATTTTTTTCCTTTGCAGCTAGTTTCATATTTGATTAAAAAGATAAGTGGTTTATCTGTGTTCAATATATTTATTTATGGATTTAAATTGTTCTTCATAAACTATGCGTTCTTGAATACTTATATGTTGTTGTATGTATGTTTAACTAGTTCCATTCATGTTTATTGAGTTTGTTGTTAGATGCATGGATGTTTTAACATGTTTTATACATTTTAAATTAATGGTATCATAAAAAAAATTATGGGTTAGTAGTCGGGGTGCTACATATATTTATACTTTCTCATGAGTATTCCTAAGATCTATGCCAACTGACCCTTATTATTATATTATTTCCTCTAACTACATAGTGGACCTATTCCATGATTATGACTACATTAAATTCATTATCCCCCTTGCATTCCTCCTTAGGTACCCCATATTATCCTCCCTAGATACATTACATTACATCCCCGTTCACATGTTTCATCCTCAAATATGGGTGTAAGTCATATAATATGATCTACTGAAAAACATAGTCAACTTTTACCCATCATAAGTATCTATCCATCCTAGTGAAATGCAGACATGGGGTCCAATTGTGGCCTTACCTCCTTGATATTTATTATGGTTTCTCGTTTGGTTCCATAATGTTGTTGTGCTACTCTAATATCTCCATGCATTGTTTTTATTCCTCTATCTACATCCTTGTTAGTTGCCTTTTTGGTTCCTTGTTCCATAGTAAGTTTGTTGATTCTCATGAATGAACTTTGATGATTTTTKTTTCTCCAAGTGGTGTGAATGGAAATTTACATCAACCTTAGCTATTGGTTCTTTGGTCTTGTCCTTATATTCTTATTCTTTTCTATGCCTTTCTAGATTTTTTCTTCATGTGATTTTATAGGCTCGTCTTCTAATTCAACCTCAAACTCTTCCTATAATGTATCAATAGGTACTACAATTAGTTTACATGCAAGGACTTCTTCATGTGCCACATTGGATCTTTATTGTATAGTAAGAGAAATATCCCATAGTTTGATGTTCTTTATCTTGTAACAAAGATTCATAAATTTATTTTTCACAATAATATTAGCTATACCAATTGAGTCCATCCAAGGATATCCACAAACCATATCCAAATCATCCATATCTATAACATAAAAATCAAAATAAAAAACATATTTATCCATAATAATCTTCAATTCCTTTAAAAATTGAATATTCTCACCCTCAACATATGTGCTATTAATATGCTTTGTTGGGACTTGTAATCTTTTAGCCAAGACAACATTGATGAAATTATGCTTGGTACTAAGGTTTATAGAAATACTAGTTTTTCCTCCTAAATACATCCATGAACTTGGAATAGAAAGTTTGTACATGAAAGTAAACCCTTGGTACTCTCTTTATCTTGATTCTGAGCATGAGACCACCGACATAAAAATACTTAGGCATATCAAAGTGCCACATTCTATCATACTTAAGCATCCTCGACCATATAGAAACCTCATCTCTTAAATTAATGCATAGCCTAATTCTCCAATTATTTGGCCATAATGATTTTGCATAATGTATTATTCAATAGAAAGACCATCAAATTTTCCTATTAGATACATCTTCACTGTAAAAACCCAAAAATAGAACTAAGTTTTTGAAGAAAATCATTTAATTTTCAATGGAACTCCTTTGTGTGGCTAGGGTTTTGAGGCAAAAAATTTGACATGATCATAATTCTGCCAATATTTATTGAAATCCTTATTATGACCAAAATTATGAAATGTCATGACTACTCTACATCTACTAGCACTATTTTGGTTTAAATCTAGACACAATGTCAAAAGATATTTGATTTGCGGCCATCACCGAAAAACCTTAAAATATCTTATTTTAAAAAAGTGATATATTCACTTCCAAAACTTTGATTTGGACAATTTATTTTTCGAACGTTAGTAATGTTTTTAGAGAAACTCATATATACACTTGGTTTATTTAAATTCTACCCAAAAAAATATTGGAATGGATTTGAATGTCACCACCCTAGTTTTCCCCTTGAAAATTCTACTAAAAAAAAGAACTTTACTTTTTTCTCAAGAAAGGGCTCTAATACCCTTTGTAGTAAACCCTGGTGGATAAAGATATAAAATCCTTGACTATAGAAAGAACACAAGAATATGGAAAAAACCCTTAAGGTAATGTAACACTATCAAATATTCCTTATGGAAGGAATCACTCCACAAGCCATGCTTACTACAATACAATAATCAACATATCTCAAGAAAATAATACTCATGCATATTTTTGGTTGAAAGAATGGTTTTCATTGATGTCAACCCTTGAAGAAGTCGGGTAGCCCCAAAGGTATGGTTATGGAACCTGTAGTTGAATGGTTATGGTTAGGACAGTGTAAATGCATGTAGCTCACTCATGGATGGATAGTCCTTGTTGTGTCATTTATGGTGATAGGTGTTACGCCATGTAGTTCCTCATGGTTGAGGAGTTATGGCCTTGTGAAGTTAGAATCCACGAAGAATGGTCAAGAAGACCCTAGTTGGTTACAAGTCTTTAATGAAATGGTAAAGTGGTTGTAACAATGAAATTAAAAATCCCCTAAGTTTAAGGAAATATGTTACCGAGAAAAAGTATAAATACCCCCTCAAGGAGTCTTTCATAAGTACAATTCACACACATCTCTAATTATTATCTATCTTGTGAAGAAATTTTGATCTATTGGTGAATTTGAGGTTGAGTATGAGGCAACAAGTCTGAAGTTGCGAAGGAAGATTGAATGTGGAAGTCTCGGAGTTGTAGTAAATGTGATTAACCCTAGTTTGTGAGGTATCCATGGGATACATGTTAGAATATCATGGATGTATGTGGGATACAGTGGAGAAAAGTGTGGATATTTGCAGGTAGTAGAAGAGGAAGTCATGGATCTGTGAAAATCTCATGGAATATTGGGAAATGCTAGTACCAGGTCCCTTAAGTCAGAAGTAAGCCTGCAGGTCAGATCTACTGTGTATCGGGTTATGGTATGATACATGCATGAGGTATGTTTGGTTTTGCACATGATTGAGGAACATCTTGGCAACATGGTTAATAGAGATATATTCTTATACTTGGTTATGATATGACTGTTATGGTTCAACTTTGAGATGTGGATATATGGTTGAGGTATACACTTGGTGTATGGTGGCATATGCATGGGGCACATGCTTTGGTTCTATGAGGTTCTTCATTGATGATATGCTATAGGTCTATACATGATTTATGCTATGGTATATGGTATTGGTTTTATATGTGATTCGTGTCCTAGTAAATGGTACATGATTTGATTGTGGTATGGTTTATACATTGATGCACATGCTGGTACACAATTGATGGATGATATGGTTCATATTTTGGTATAGCACAGGTTGATGTTACAGTTACAATTTATAGGTTGATGGTATAGTGACAATGAAAATCTGGATGCAGTGACAGGTTACACATTGATGAGACAGTGGCAGTGACAGTAACAGTGGCGGTGACAATGGCAGTGATTGTGGTAGTGATATTTGGTCTAGACTTATATTTTAGGGTGGTAGGACAAGGAAGGGAAAGGGGGTTGTAGCCTCCTTCTGGTTAGAGAGAAATAACACAGGGAGTTGAAGCTTCATCCAGGTTGGAGCCTGAGAATCAGGGGATTGCAACCTCCTTTTGGTTGGAGCCAGAGAATTCAAGGATTTGTAGCTTCCTTCAGGTTGGATCCTATAAATAGGGGGTTGTATCTTCCTTCCAGTTGTTTCGGGAGAATTGGGAAGTTGGTGCTTCCAATGAATGTATTCTTTTGATATATAAGAAAAGCATTCTGTGGTTTTCTCCCATTTTGGTTTCCACGTGAATTCTGGTGTACTGTGTTTCTGTGGATATCTACTATGCTCTGTTGATTTATATTTATCATGATATATTGATGATATACTGTTGATGATGTTAAAATTGCATATTGTGGTTAAAAGTGATAATAAATTTCTCATATTGATTCAAACCCCCTCAGTATTCCAACATTTATACTTTCTCATGATTATTTCTAGGGGTTTATGCCAACTGGCCCTTATTATTATATTGTTTCTTCTAACTACACAGTGGCATTATTCCATTATTATGACCATGTTACATTCATTATCTCTCTTGGGTACCTCCCTAAGTACTCCATATTATCCTCCCTAAGTTCATTATAATTTTTCATAAGGGGACAACTATTTCTTCATATTAAACCATATAAACAGACCCTTCTCAAACACAATTGAAACCACAAGCTTGCATTGAAGTTTTATGGACCCTATCAGATCCTCCAATAGATTATACAAGTTTCCTACCAATTGGATTTTCCTACCCACTCCAAGATCTATCCAATGTTTTGTGTGTCATGTTTGAAGAAGGCCATGGGATCAAATTACCAAGTTCAAATTAGCTTTCTTGAATTGGATGAAGAAGGATCTATTTGGCTACAACTGAAAACATTTGTAACCACTAGAGAGTGTCAACTATGACAACACAATGTCCATGAATTCTTGATATAATGGAAGAAAATGCAGCTTGAATATGCCACTCAAGAACCAACAAAGAATTTACAACAATTTCCACACTTGTAACCTTGAGGACAATGTTGTTTTTTAAGGGGGAGGGAATATTAGGGTCCTACCCTAACCTATATACTTTGAAGTACTTAGGAGTTATTGAATAAATTTATTAGGCCTTCTCCTTTGAATAAATCTCATTAAATAGTTAGTGTGTAGTCACTTGATGTAAAAGGGTCGTCATTATTAAATCTACTCCATTGGGTGGTTGGTACTCAATACTGATGGAACCACAAGTAGTTAGGGTTTGCTAGTAAGATCTTTCAACATTTATATTACAATCTGTAACTTAGTTTGTATCTATTTTTTAATTAGTTGTGAAGTGTATTTCCCCCTTCTTCTTTTAGGCCAAAAAGTATGAGGTTTAAGGTTCTTTTATTTCACTCATGTTATGATCTGAAACCGGGGTGACACTGATACCAAACTTGATTTGGTTCTAGGCCACTTAATTAAGGCCAGGTTTATAATTGCGGATCTATTGAACTTAATTGCATCAAAGGTGAAAATATGGACTTATGAAGGATTGAATCCAAATTGAATATTAACTTGGTGAATATGTTGTTAGTATCATAATTCATTACTTAATGCATTTAATTATCACAATTGCGGAAATAAAACATGCAAAAGAAAATATAAGGCAAGATATCACAGAGTTGTTAATGGAGTTCACCAAAACCTTCTGGCTACATCTCTAGATCCGCTTGGAATACAAATTTGTTTATTGTCATTCCCAAAGGGATGAAACCTTCTCAAAAAATGTGGCACATGCTCCTTACAAGGATGAAATGCAGAGCAACATTCTCTTACACAAATAACTTAAGGTTCTCACATAAGTGAAATTTCTTTCGACACCCTAAAGACTAAATTCCTCCACATGGAGGGGGCTCAACTCTCCCAATGAAGGGGATTACAAACCACAAGCATGATTGCTTGTTTCTCTCCTAAAAGAGCTCCCATGATATCTCCTAATGAAGGCTTTCAAATAGTTTCCCTGGCTCCATAATTCAAGGAGACAAGATCCACAAATTTAGGATCTAATAAGTGCTCAAGGACAAAAATGAGAAAGAATCTCAGCCAACTTAGAAGACCCTTAACTTCCTCCTTGATATTAGGAAACCATTTTCCCCTTAAACTTAGGAAACTAATTTGTGAGTTGGGTATCTCACTTAATTTTAATTTCCTTTTTACAAATTAAATGAAAAATATAAGAG
>JASDQU010105052.1:21313-51831 GCA_032191745.1 Picea mariana
GTACATGGACGAAGTCAAAAAGTGGGATGACTCAAAACTTCCCTTGGTTGGAGGATATATGAAAGAGACAGTGGCCGCAACCGTGTGACAAGGTCAAGTGTCTCTAGTGTTGGTTGGCGTGGTTTTCCTTCCAACTAGATAGTGATCTACTTGATTTTCCTTTAGAAACTTTTAGTGTGTGCTCTGTGATCCATAGTTTTCCATAGTGAGTTAGTCAATCATTTCTTTGGGTCTTTGACCTCGAGTGGTAGATCGCCCACTCCACCAGTTGTGAGGACTTTTCAGCATTCCGCTTAGAAATGTGGATCTGCCTCGTTATAGGTGTTGTTTTGATAACACTAGTTTTCCATAGTCAATGTGTGAGACTTTTATGGACTTGAAAGATCCCACAAGGGGAGAACATGTGCATAAGATATTCATGGCTAAAGTTACTGACGATACCAACCAAGGAACCCCTTCGCAAGGGGATTCTTGTGCTTTTTCTTTCATCGAAAATGTTGGTATCCCTTTGATGGCCACTTTGTGCATTCCTCAATTGAATGTGGGACTACCAGTTTAGTTGGGTACCATTCCAAATGTCCCAAATGCCCTTGACGCTTTTTAGTTAAGTGCCTTATGTCATGGGCACCATGTTGATGTTACTTCGTCATCAAAGTATTCTCCTCCTTTTTCTCCCGCTTCTGGTGAAAGTACAGTTACTAGTAACCGAAAGTCTAAACAAAATAGAAAGAGGAAGAATAATAAGAAGAAATCACCAACCTCTTCCAATCATGTTGGAGATAGGTCGACAACCTCTGCAAGTCACGTTGAATACCAGCACCCAGCCTCTGCAAGTCATGCTGGGGGCAAGCACCCACCCTCTGCAAGTCATGTTGGGGGGAAATGTCCAGTCACTGCTAGTCATACTAGTAATAGGTCTGTAGCCTCTGCAAGTCATGTTATCAACCCATCACCAACCTATTCAAGTCATGTTGGAGATGCACAACCAGCAACTGCTAGTCATGCTAGGGACATTGATTCTGTTGAGAAACCTAGACGCATAGGATGTAAGACTAAGTTCCCTTGTAATCTTTGCAAGGGAGATCACCTTACTCATTTGTGCCCTGGCCTTCCAGAGGTATGAAGATTTTGGTCCCTGTCTACAAGCTCTTCTGATTCTGATTCTTCTAAGGTTTCCTCACAGTCTATTCATCCATTGGTTGAGAAAGTGGTCATGTCGATGCAGTCATAGGCTAATCTCACTCCTATTTTGGAAAAATACCCAATAGCTCGTAATCTCAACGAATTCCTTGCAACTTTTTAATTTTTACAACTTTTGTGAGTATACGTGGGTTGTAATGGTGCAGCTAGCATATGTACGTGGGCAGTAATGGTGCAAATAGCATACATACGTGGGAAGTAATGGTGCAGGGCACTCACATCTTCAAAAATAGTGTTTTTAAGAAGAGTTGCTCAGTGATGGCTTGGCAAAAATGGTAAGTAAGAGGGCCTGATTCGAGGTATGCATGTATGGTGCAATTTAGAGCTATAACAGTGAGTTTCCATCAATGACAAAGGGGGAGATTGTTGGACATAGTGTCATTGATGTCTACAGTCGATATCATTGATGTGATGATAAGTTGCGATAAAAGCTCAGGAGGGTTAGCGAATCAATATCAAAGCTCAAAAGAGATGGCACAATGAATTTCAGAAGAATCATTGGAGGACTAGTCAATGGTATATAATGACTGATGTCAAACAGTTGGATGATATGGAGAGATTAAATCTCAGGAGAGTTAACGAATGAAGTTCAAATCTTAGAAGAGATGGCGTGTTGAAACTCAGTAGGTATGGCACGATGAAACTCGGATCAAATCAAGAACGTTGATGCACAATCACCAGATCAACGACAGGGATAGATTACAGAGAGTGAAAGGAGAATTAAACATTGTGTTATTTCCAATCCTGCAATTATTCAGGACTGTCAGATCTTACAACTTCAAATATCGATGATTGTGGTTGACTCAACAACAATGCACAACTTCAAATTGCGGAGTTTGTGTAACATCCCCGACCATCCAAAGACCAGATAATGCTACCATGAAAAATTTACATCTTATATAAAATATATGCATTTTAATGAACTTAACACAACTAACATAGAGTTACTGCTATCATACAAAATTAAATAGAATTAAGAGAAATTCATAGAAGCAATGGAATACATGAAGAAATACAACATCACAACAACATGCATAAAATACATAATTAAACACATAATGATACTTATCTTTTATATAGAGTAAATCCACCAACTGCGTGCATACCTTCCATGAACTTCCCAACCTTAGACCACACTGATCATCATTCTCAGCAATAGGTCACCCCCAAGCTGGGACTAAAATCCATTGAGAAAGGTAATTCTAGGCTTGGCAAGGACAACAAGGAAGTTGCACAAAGAAACAGGAAGGATATTTTATCCTAGGAGCCACTTATGCCCAAAACACACAGACCCTCATTCCCCACACACTTGCTCCACCCCAGGAGGATACACCTTCACTAATATAAGTCCATCGACTAGTACACCTCCCTTACCTTGGGCTTTAGCAACAGGCTGGACCAGAAGTATCAGAGTGGTGTGGCTGCTACGGGACTCCCTTCCAGGATAAATCGCTTCCCAACAAACTCTCTCACCTGGGAGAGATGCTCATAGGTATGATAACCAACCTTTGACTCAACTATAGTCGGGTATGGTTGAAAACATCAACAACAGTAATAGAAACAACAACAGGGAAAAATGGGTATGGATACCCGAAAAGGAAACATCCTAACACTAAGTCATAACATGGCTCAGGCAACTACAATTGCGTCAGGATTCACAGGAAACAACACAGGACAACTTTCCCGTTTATGGTTTCAGAGGTGCGAGAGGTATGCTGAGGTCAAACAATGCAGAGGCAAGAACGGTTCACGTACAAGATGGGAGAATGGAAGGAAGACCAACCTTCCTGTGAGGGTTTCCTTCACTATGCATGGGTATGTAGATGCAACACAAAGGTAAGATGGTTCAGACAGAGTACCACCAGCGAACTCAGATGGAGGATGGAAGGAAAATGACTCAGGAACCCCCCAACATAGCTGACGCTTCTGATTTTAACTGCATGAGCCCAGGTCGAAATTTGTCTTCCTAGAGCTTCATGCATTCCATTTAGCTTACGTCCACTAGCCACCAGGAAATTAGGATAACAAAATCATATAATGTTCACTTTAGTCTTCAGGAAATAATATTAAAATATTATTCCTCTAGAGGTAAGTCCGCTAGTTTGGCCCCTAGACCCAATACTTATCTCCCTTTTCCTTACCCTACCTAGTGGAGCTTAGTCCCCCATAACTCTTCTTTGTGGTTGGTCTACATGCAACAATGTTTATATTTTATTAATAATGATCTGCATAATTACATATACAAAAGATAAGGCTCCTGGCCTTGGCATCTGGCTCACCAACCTAATAAACACATAAGTCTTTCAGCTTATAACCACTTGGCTCACCAGACTATAAGAAAAATCACAATTCATAAGGGGCTTGGCCTTGGGGTATTACAATCCCCTCCCCTTATTTTTGCACTATCCTCGGTGCAACTTATTTACAAAACAACAACAAGATTTCCAAAATCTTCAAAAAGATGCGGGTACTCTACCCGCATAGCATCTTCATGCTCCCATGTTGCGTCCTCAGGACCATACCAGGTCCACTGGACGTTTACAAGTCCTATGGATTGATTCTAGGGTTGCTTGCTTTTTCGGTCCAGTATATGCACCGAATGCACCTGCAAGACGCCTTCTTGTTCCACCTTAATCACATTCCAATCGATTACATGATTAGCATCAGGTATATATTTCTTAAGAAATGAAATATGAAACAAATTATGTACAATCATGGATGCAGGCAATGCAAGCATATATGCAATTGGTCCAATCCTTTCTAGGATTTCAAATGGCCCACAAAATATGGTTGCCAACTTGGAACAGTTTCCCAGCTTCAGAGAACTTATGTTAGATTTTACTTTTAAAAAACATGATCACCCACTTTGAACTCTCTGTGGATTTTGTTCTTATCAACATAACTCTTCTGCCTGTCTTGGGAAGCTTTCAAATTCTTCCTAATCTTCATCATTTGTTCTTCCATTTCCTTGAGCAACTCCGGTCCAACCACTGCTCTATCTGCTAGATTATCCTAGTTTACTTGAGTATTTTACTTTCTGTCGTAAAGTGCTTCAAACGGGCTCATCTTCAGTGATGCTTGATACCCATTGTTGTAGGAAAATTCTACCAAGTGTAGGTAGTCTTCCCATTTAGACGTTTTGTCCATCACATACATTCTTAGCATGTATTCTATCACTTGGTTCAGCCTCTCTGTTTTTCCATTAGTTTCAGTATGATAAGAAGTACTGAAGTTCAGATTCGTTCTCAATCCTTTGAACAACCCCTTCCAGAACTTAGAGGTAAATTTTGGGTCCTTGTCAGACACAATTGTCTTGGGAATTTTCTGCAATCATGCTACTCCTTTCATAAAGATGTCGACAACATATGTTGCCTTGTGAGTAGTCTGTAACGAAATGAAATGGGAATCTTTCGTAATCTTTTCCACTACCACCATGATTGAGTCATGTTGTTTTTCTGTTCTGGGGAATCCTGTGATGAAATCCATTGTCACCACTTCCCACTTCCACTTAGGAATGGGTAAAGGTTGTAGCAACCCTGCTGGGTGCCTGTGCTCAGCTTTAACCTTTTGGCATTCCATACATCTATCAATGTATTTTTCAATCTCTTTCTTCATACATGGCCAAAAGTAATGGCTCTTGACTGCTGCCACAATCTACTGATATCTAGGGTGTCCTACATAAGGAACATTATGCATTTCATGCAAAATCATACTTTTCAAGTCCTAGACATTAGGTACATAAATTATTTTCTTGTACAGAGGTATTCCATCCATTTCCATCTTATAATTTTCCACTTTCTGTGGCATCTCACCTTGTTGTAGCTTTGCTACCAAATCCATGTACTGCAAATCTGTATTTGCATCCTCCGAAATTCTTCCTTTAATATCAATTTAGTACATGTTAATGGTTGTAGCATGTAATTCATGTACTCTCCTATTGAGTGCATCAACCACTTTATTCTCCTTCCCTTTGATATGCTTGATATCAAAATTGTACTCACAGAGAAACTCCAACCACCTACTCTATCTAGCATTCAAGGTTGGATGATCAAACAAATACTTCAGACCATTATGGTATTTTCTCAGTTCGAACCTCCTCTCCATGAGGTAATGCCTCCATTTCTTTAGAGTGTATACTTTGGCTGCCAATTCCAAGTCACGAGTTGCATAGTTCCTTTCGTGCTCTTTCAAATTTCTGGATTCATAACAAATTACAAATCCATTCTGAATGAGGACTCCTCCTAGTCCTTATTTGAATGCATCAGTGCACACCACAAAATATTTATTTGGATTTGCAATCCTCAATATTGGAACACTGGTTAACAGTTGCTTCAATTGCTGGAAGCTTCTCTCACAATATTTTGTCCATTGAAACGTCTTCTCCTTCCTTTGCAAGGAAGTGATAGGGTGAGCTATCCTCAAGAATCCTGCGATAAACCTTCTGTAATAACCATTTATATCCATAAAGTATCTAACTTCTATCATGTTCCATGGTGTTGGCCATTCTCTCATGGCCTCAATCTTCTCAGCATCTACAACTATCCCATCCTTCGAAATAATATGCCCCAAGTAATGGATATTCTTTTGATAAAATGAGCACTTGCTCAATTTGGCATACAACTGGTGCCCTCCTAGAACTTCCAGCACCATCATCAAATGTTGTTCATTCTCTTCCTCCAACTTGGAATACACCAGAATTTCATCTAGGAAGACTATGACAAACTTTTATAGATAGTCCCTAAATACACCATTCATCAGGCACATAAAAACAACAGTTGCATTCGATAGCCCAAACGACACCACTGTGAACTCGTAATGACCATAATGTTTTTCTAAAGGCAGTATTGTTGATGTCTTCATCCTTTATCCTTACCTGGTGATATCTTGACCTGAGATCTATCTTCGAAAATATATTCGCATCCTTCAACTGATCGAAGAGGTCATCAATCCTCAACAGAGGATACTTGTTCATTACAGTTACTTTGTTCAACTGTCTGAAATTGATACACAATATCAACGCCACATCCTTATTCTTCATGAACAGGACTAGGGAACCCCAAGGTGACATGCTTGGGCATATATACCCCTTCTTCAGAAGATCTTCAAGATGAAATTGTAGCTCTTTCAGCTTTGGCATACTCATTCTGTAAGGAGCTTTCGACACTGAAGCTGCTCCAGGTATCAAGTTTACAGAGAAGTAAATATCTCTCTTCGGAGGTAGTCTAGGTACCTCCTAAAATACATATTCAAACTCCTTTAGTACCACATGATCTCCAATATTTGAGACCTCATCCTTAGATGTTTCCTCCACATGGGCTACAAATAAATGACAGCCTTTCATGTAGCACTTCTTCAGTTGCATTGCTGAGATTTATCTGATAGCAACAACTCTGGGAATTCCTTGGACTATTCTCTGATTCCCTTCCTTGTCCAAGCAAGTGAATTCCTTGTTATGATAGTCCAAGATGGCATGGTGCTGGTCCAACCATTCCATCCCAGTTAGGCAGTAATAAGAACCTAAAGGAAAAATGTTCAATTCAACCTTTGTGCTCAATCCATTCATGTCCATTGGACATGACTTAACTAACTCAGTGAATTTTCTCTTGGTTCTTGTAACCAACTACACTAACCAAGAATTTTCATATTTTCTTTTCAGCAATTGCAAAATTTACACCACTCTAGGATCTATATAACTATGGCTAGCTCGTGAATCAATTAAAATAGTAAATGGTTGGTTGTTAATAATACCTTCTAATTCAATCATGTTCGACTGATATTAAGCTTGCTTGTTGTCCAGGGCTATGTAGATCTTTGGTACTCTACTTCCCATGTCCTCCATTATTTCTGCCTGCTGCACATTGTGGACAACTCTCTCTTTGTAATTTCTGTGGGGGCAATCTCTGTACCAATGATTTCCTTTACATCCCCAACATTCCATAGGTGTTTGTCTTGGCATTTGTCCACCCACTTCAACCTTCCCAGGCTCTCTAAAAGATGGTTGTCCTTGAGGATTGTTCTTGAAAAATGGTGGTTTGTTTCCCTTTTTCCTCTACTCCCTCTTAAACTTCTTCTTGTCTTCCCAAGCTTTTTGGAAGGTAGGATTTTCTTTTTGTTGATCATATAAGAATTTTTCTCTCCTTAAGGTTTCTTCCATAGTATTTGAGTCATCATACTGGATATTTTCACTAATAGAAGATGGTAGTCCACTCAGATACCTTTGAATTTTGACATTCTCGTCCCTGATGAAGGGAACATACTTCAAAAATTCCAAAAATCTTTGTTCATATTCATCAATGGTCATGCTACCCAGCTTGAGTTCAAATAACTCTTTCATCTTCATGTCATAGTATCTCTTAGTTAATTACTTCTTTTCAAAATGCCTCTTGAACTCTCTCCAGGTAACATTCTTCTCTCTGACGTGTTTTACTTGCACAAGTTGCTCCCACCATACAGATGCCTTTCCTTTAAGTTGGTAAATGGAAATTCTTCCCTCTGCATGAGAAGAATAGTTTTGCAGTTGGAAATATTTCCTCATGCCAAGAAACCAAGTCTCGACATCTTCATATTTCTGGTGTTCTCCATCAAAAGTAGGAGGTTTAATCTTGTTCATTTCACCCTTCAGTTCATCCACTCTAGATATCCTATGTTTTCTGGTAGGAGATGGGCTTGAACTACTATGTGCCTCCTTATTGGAATGTTTCAGGGAGTGATGATGATGCCTGCTAATTCTTCTTGATCTTCTTTTCCTCTCAAGATTCTTGCGACTCCCTGTTTTTCTTGAGTCACTCTCCTTATCCAACTTCCTGTCGATTCTTTCCAGACTCTGCATCAAATTTAAGTTTAATTTTCCTTATTGATCCCTGGCTTTCATGAGCTTTCTGCTATCATCTCGGTGAGCCTGGGTGTATTTCTACAATTGTTCAATGATTTTCATCATATGATCTTCCTTATCTATCTCTTCTCCATGTTCATTGGATTTCGATCCTTCAGCTCCCAAATGGACATCCATTCCTTTTGCTTCATCCTTGGAACTGGAAGCAGTTCGTGCCTCTTCCATTTCTTTTTCACTCAATGGCAATTCTATTCAGTTCTGGCACTTTCTAAACTTCTGCATGACAATCTGCAGACAACCGAAATTTTTCATGCCATTATTCCTTAACAAATCCCACATCATTCATAAACAAATTTAATTCAAGAAAACATTCAGTTTTCATGAATTTTCCAATCTTTGCTCGACTCTGTAGTAAAATTAGGCCTTATCTCTTTTCTCTCAGTTCCCCAACCCACACGACCATGGGTCGTGACCAAGCACTAGATCTCAAGGTTCTCTATTCGGGACTTCATCTTTAGAAAAACTCCAATCATAGCACATCAATTACTCAGATTTTTGAATTACCGAACTCATGAGGCAGGTGGATCAGTCATCCACCATACCTAACATCTGATGGCATACATACACAAGGGAATTTCTATCATCGAAGCCTCTGGGACTTTGGAGCTTCGGGATTTCAGATTTTTAGGTTTTGGAGGTTCGAGACTTTGGTCCTGGAAGCTCCCACTCTTTCTTCCCTCCCAACTCATGACTTTCGAATTTTTGACCTTTCTAGACTACGGGCCCACAACACAGCTGTCACCAACCACGATGGTGACATGTGGTGTACTTAAGAAGGTCCACATTACCCCAGGTGACATCATATGGCCCCACTACATCTAATTTTTCCTTCAAGACCCACTGACATGTGGCACACATCCCATGTGTCCATGTCCATCCAAGTGGCATCAGCATGACCCACTACTTTGGCTTTTCGAGACTTCGTAATTTCGGGCTTCGGGAGTTTGTGCGTTAACACATCCTACTTCTCCCGAAATCCAAACTCCCGAAATTACAATATTCTCTTCTATTTGATCCAATGGTTAAGATCTTTTTCCTAGATATACAGTGTAGATCTTCTCGGGATTTCAGAGTTTCAGGTTTTAGAGGTTTGTGTCTTAGCACACTCCGCTTCTCCTGATTTCTGAGCTTCAAAAGGCTTCCAGGATAGCCTTCTTGCACCTTCTCCAGATTTGATGGTCGTGAAGGACTCTCCTTTTTCCCAAACATATCCTACAGCTCCAACACCCCAAGTGATGCGCTCTCTCTCTCTCTATGGTCAAACGCCATGCTAGTTGGGGTTTTATTCTATGTTACTCCTCCTAAGCTTCATAACACATCCAAGTAACCTGTTGACACTAAGAAATATTCTAAGATTCGAAATTGGTTCCATCCGAACACCATTTCCACTCGAAACCTTGGGTCCAAATACCACTTATCCATCCCATCTAGGCTCAACATTGAAACCTGGGGCTCTGATACCATATTGTAACATCCCCGGCCAGCCAAAGACCGAGTAATGCTACCATACAAAATTTATAGCTTATATAAAATATATGATTTTTAATGAACTTAACACAACTAACATAGAGCTACTGCTATCATACAGACTTAAATATAATTAAGAGCAATTCATATAAGCAACAAAATACATGAAGAAATACAACATCACAACAACATGCATAAAATACATAATTAAACACATAATGATACTTATCTTTTATCTGGATTAAATCCACCAACTGCGTGCAGACCTTCCACGAACCTCCCATCCTTAGACCACATTGCTCATCATTCTTAGCAGTAGGTCACCCCCGAGATGGGAATAAAATACACCGGAAAAGGTAATTCTAGGCTAGGCAAGGACAACAAGGAAGTTGCACAAAGAAATATGAAAGATATTTTATCCTAGGAGACACTTATGCCCACAACACACAGACCCTCATTCCCCACACACCTGCTCCACCCTAGGAGGATACACCTTCACTAATACAATTCCATCGGCCAGTACACCTCCCTTACCTTGGGCTTCAGTAACAGGTTGGACCATAAGTCTTAGAGTATTGTGGCTAATACAGGACTCCCTTCCAGGAGAACTCACTTCCCTGCAGACTCTCTCACCTGGGAGAGCTTCTCACATGTCTGATAACCATCCTTTAACTCAGCTACAGCTGGGTATGATTGAAAAGAAAAGAAACAGTAATAGCAACAACAATAGTTAAAAATGTGTATGGACACCCGAAAAGGAAACAACCTAACGCTAAGTCATAACACGACTCAGGAAACTACAATTGCGTTAGGCTTCGCAGGAAACAACACAGACAACTTTCTTGTTTCTGGTTTTAGAGGTGCGAGAGGTATACTGAGGTCAGACAATGCAGAGGCAAGAGCGGTTCACATACAGGATGGGAGAATGGTAGGATGACCAACCTTCCTATGAGGGTTTCCTTTATTGTGCACAGGTATGTAGATGCAACACAGAGGTAAGATGTTTCAAACAGAGTACCACCAGTGAAATCAGATGGAGGATGGAAGGAAAATGACTCGTTTACCCCCTATCACAACTAATGCTTCTGCTTTTAACTGCATGATCCTAGGTCGACACTTGTCTTCCTGGAGCTGCATGCATTCCATTTAGCTTACGTCCCCCAACCACCAAGAACTTAGGATAAAAAAATCATATAATTTTCACTTTAGTCTTCAAGAAATAATATTAAAATATTATTCCTCTAGAGGTAAGTCCCCTAGTTTGGCCCCTAGACCCAATACTTAGCCCCCTTTTACTTACCCTACCTAGTGGAGCTTAGTCCCCCATAACTCTTCTTCATGGTCGGTCTACATGTAGCAATGTTTATATTTTATTAATAATGATCTGCATAATTACATATACAAAATATCATGCTCCTCACCTTGGCATCTGGCTCACTAGCCTAATAAACACATAAGTCTTTTAGCTTATAACCACTTGGCTCACCAGCCTATAAGCAAAATTACAATTCAAAAGAGGCTCGACCTTGGGGTATTACAGTTTGGGTATCAAGTTAAATCACTCACAAGTTGTGGTTTCGCAATCATCGTTGACTGTTAATCTGCTTCGAAGAGTCCACATCGACCGTTAGATCAAATCAAGTGGAAGGATAGGATAAGCAGGGAAAAAGGTTTGACAATTCAAATACCCGAATACCCATTGGACGTTGGATCATTCAAAGAGGAAGAACGAGATAAGCTAGAAGAAAAACACTGAATATGAATTGAGCCATCGATATAAGAACATGATCGATGAAAAACATTTGGTTCACATCAAAATTTGCGAGGAGGTTACACTTCGAGGAATCTCACTTCGAAAGAATTGGCAACTTAAAAAGTCGAAATATCTGAAGTCCTGAAATCCGAAATGAATAAGGACCATCGGATTTGGAGGATATACGATGACCATTGGATCATGGTTTTTGATCAGCATATCACCTCAGTAAGGACACGTGGTAGATCTACGTCTTCATACCATGTCAACAAGACACTGTGAGAGACCATGTCAGCAGTCCACGTTAGCAAGGACACGTGGCACAGTCAGAGAATGACAAGTGTCAAGTTGAAATCAATATTTCAAGTATGTACAAATCATGAATCTGAGTGACATGTGGAAAATACTCGGCTCGTGACATGTCATCAAGTGACGTAAGCAAGTTACGTCACTCCAGGAGTTTCACCACTAGAAAAGACAAAAGCTCTAAAGTCCTGAAGGAAGAAATACCGAAGTAGACATGGTTCATCCGATCTAAAGAAACACTTCAAGAGCATTCTAATCCATTGATCTACTACAGGGGAAGGATAGTGTAAGTGGAAGTGTTAACCGACAGCAAGCGGTCTCCACCATATTGTGACTTACTCAATAGGTGATCGCTCCGGAGGAAAATGGAGCGACATCAACCTCCGAAGTCCCAAATGTCGAAGCCCCGAAGTGGACATGGGTGGTCTGATCTGAAGAATACTTTGGTTTCATTATCAATTGTTGATCAAAACACAGTGGAAGGATAGCGTAGGTATAATAGATGAAGTCGCGAAGTAATCTGAGGCCATCCACCTCAATGCTTGATTAAGACCTAGCCGTCAGATTAAACAATGAAAGGATGAGTGTAAGGATCAAATCTAACCATTGATTTGTTTTTGTGAAATAAACCATCCGATATGATTCGAAGATTTGAAAATTTGAAAACCCGAAGCTCTGAAGGGAGAAGTTTCGACAGTCGTTCATCTCATTAGAAGATTGAAACGTGACCGTTGAAATTGATAAGAGATCATTTTTCATAGTGTTTGGTCACCATCGTTGGTCATATGATATAAGATATTTAAATGAAAATATAATACGTCGCTATAATTTGTAAGCTCGTGTTTCTGTAACGCTCGGTCACATGTAATGGTTTGAAGGAAGTGCTTTCGTAGAATTCGGTTTCTGTGAAAATAACATACATTCGGGATCGAGTTTAAAGGATGAAATTGATCCATATGTGATCAATTTATGAAAATCCTTCACAGTAATAATAATAATAATCAATGATTATGGTTAAGTTAAACAAAGAGGTGTGGTGGTTCAAAACCAAGGGACACAATGTATCACTCTCACACTGTTTTGAAGATGAGGAAGAGTGTTGAGAAGAGAAGTGTGTCTCTGCAGTCTGAATCAGAGAACATATTAAATCATAGAAGCAAAGAGAGATGTAGTAAAGACTTGATACATAATTTTTTCCATATTCAGAATATAAGGGTGGTTGGGTGGTGTAAGGGCAGGTTGGTGCCTGCATAGGGAGTTGGTGCTTCCTTGTTAGTTGCAGCTGACTAAACAGGGGGTCGTAGCCTCCTACTAGTTGGTGCTGGTGAATACAGGTGTGGGTGCATCTTGATCAGTTGGTGCTGATAGAAAAGGAAGAATATCCTCCTTCTATGTAAAATGTAAAAAAAAAATTGTAGTTAATAGAAAAATGTTTGTCGTTTTCCCAATTGGGTTCCACGATAAAATATTGTGTCAAAATTCTATTTGCATAAATAAAATAAAATTGATAAAATTACTCTATCATTGATTCACCCCCCCCTCTCAGTGACAAGATCTGATCCTTCAACTTCTATGTCAATCCAGTGAGCTGCCTTGGTCAATCTGTCACACCTCCGCCTAGAGACTTCATACATTATGTTCTTCCAATTTTCTAATGCTTCTTCTGAATCCGATGATCCTGCACTTTCAGTTCACCAACTTAGATTTCCATCTTCTATAGGATTAATATAATCATGTTGTCCTGTTGTCAGTTTATAGATGTTCTCTAACTCATGAAGTACCAAAGCCACGAAGTAAGACATGTGGCATAAGACAAATATGACACATGGCCCAATAGGTTGGCGACAAGTGTCAAGGTATAGTTGGCACATTAGGTATACAAACGTCACGAATCAAGGTGACATGTGGCATCCACTCAGCCAATGCCATTTCAACAGTGAAATCAACAACCATGTCACTCTGGGACTACATCCTCTAGAGATATCCAACCTCTTCTACCAACTAAAATACCTGAAGCGCTGAAGGCCGAAGTTAACGTTGGTTGTTGATCTAATATCCTCGGGAATTTTTTTGACCATCTGATCTATTAGTGAATACAGTATACGCACCTTGGAGAAATATACTTTGGAATAATTGAAAGACTACAAAGGTCTGAGTCTTGAAATGTCAAAGTTTCGAAGTAAACGAGAACCGTCCATCTCAAACGTGCAAATAAATAGCGACCGTCGATCTTGATAAGTGATTAAGCACTCATTTTTTCTATTTCTTAGTCACCACCTATGGTCATATGGAATAGAGGTCCTGAAAGTGCGTATGTGCAAATTTTAAACATACAGAGGAAGAATTTCTACTATCAGGAAGAAACTTTGAACTAGACATGATATGGATTTTTTCCCAATTGATATTAAGTCATCACATACATCCAATGAATTGGAAATATAATAAAAAATCTCAAATAAGATATGTTGGAGAACTGAGGACGCAACAAAAGCATAAGAATAAAATAAAAAGGCATGGGATCAAGTTAAAAGAAATTGATCCATACCTATGATCGATTTATGAAAATCCCTCTTACTAAATTGAAAATCTTTCACGTTAATGTGTGAATAATAATAGATGGAGATATTAATTATAAATTGAAATTCAAATGTTATTACTATTAATTTAAATGAAGAGGTACAATGGTCCAAAGAAAGGGACACAATGATTCATCGCTCACACCAGTTGGAAGACTATATAGGCAAGAAAGAATGGTGAAGAAGAGGTGTCTATGTAGTTCAAATCAGACCAAAAAGAACAAGCAAAGTCCAAAGAAGAAGAACTGATGATACTTATGAAGTGAGGGTGGAAGGGAGGAGCAAGGAAGGATTCATATAATTTACTAAGTAAAGTGTGAATAAAATGGATTCGGTGCTTCTTAGGGTTGGTTCTCTAAAAACAAGGGAGTTGGTTCTTCCTAGGGTTGGTTCCCTAAATACAAGGGAGTTGGTGTTTCCTAGGTTTGGTGCCCTAAAACAAGGGAGTTGGTGCTTCTTAGGGTTGGTGCCATGAAGAAGGGAATTTGTGTCTCCTAGAGTTGGTGCTCTAAAAAGGATTGGTGTCCTTCACTATCTCAGATTATTATTTATAAAACCTTGTAATTCTTGTTAATTATATTTATATAATTAGTTTTAAATACAAGTCCATTGTTGATCTTTTTGGTGATTAATAAAATATCATAGTAATTTATAATTGTTTAAAAATAGGTAATATTGATTCACCCCCCTCCCCTCTCAGTATTTCCAACACTTCTTCATCTTCATGTTACCCTTGTTTTCTTGCAAATTGGACTGGTTGTCTTCATGTTTCCTTTCCTTTCTCTATCCCTTGTTCTGTGAGTTAGAGCCACCTTTACCATACTTCTGTTGTTGCGAATTTGCATACATGAACTCTTGCTTAGGTCACTAATTAAATTTATACTCAATTTTGATAGCATATCGATAAGAATCTCCCAACGAGGATATGTCCAATAAATCCATATGTGTTTATATATACCTATGTAGGCCACTATGGTACTTCAAAACTAAGTATCACTCAGAGTCTCAGATACCTAGTTTTGAGTGCAAGGTGTTATCCCTCAAGATGTTCTAGGCTATCATTTGAACAATGTCGAGGCATCCTAGGAGATAAGACTCGTGGTGAGCCTTAAATCCATTCTTGCAGTATGTAAAATCATGCAAAATTTTGGGTTAGTTTTTCTCTCTCTCTTTTAGAAATCTCAGCCCTCAAACAGTCTTACTCCATTTATCAAAAACTTTCAACCCTAAGAAGCATTTGTCCATGAGTGTTTCAGAAAAATTGGTTTTAAGTGTGAAGAAAATGGTGAATTAGAATAAATAAATGATAAACATATGAGGCACTGCAAAGAATGAATCTCATAGTCTATGGAAAATAACAACATGTTCAGCAATTAAGAATTCAACAATTCTAAAAAAATTAGCAAATCGTTAAATCATGCATCAAACAATAAACAACTTCAGATATTTAAACACATGGAGGTACCCTCTGCACATCATTAAACATATGAAGAAATGAGAAGAAGTGGTCATACATTCAGAGGAAATCACTTCAGCATCATAAGAAATACAATGTGCAGTTACATTGAGCATGCCATATAACTTTTTGCTTGATATTTTATTAATGGTGATTTGGTACAAGAAGCAAAAACATGAGAGGGATATATTTTACAAGAGCACATGCATAAAAATGAGGATAACAAACTGAAACATAGTGTAGGGGATGAATCTCATGAATCATGTGACCTTGACTATCTGTTTGTTCTTGAGGATGGTGTTCAAACAACTCTGATTATAAGAAACTCTTAAATTCCCAAAAGTGTCGACTCAAAAAATGAGCTCCTTAACTTGTTTTATATGCTCTTCATTTGTAGGAAAAGCATCGGTTATACCAATACTGCTTCTTGAAGATGGATATTGCTTGTTATAATATTCATACCACTCAAGATTTCTAACTGATTTTTTTATTTTTACCAGGTCAAAATTATTTGTATCCCTAAGGATGACCCACCAGACTGATAAGAAGGATGTTCCATCTACCCGATCTACACTTCCAATTTATAGCTCTCTATGTGATTCAATTAATTTCCACCTTCACCCTGAGTGCTCTATATCTAGGTCAGTAAGGAGAATGGTTAGTCATTTCCTCTTATCTAACACCTCCTTATTGAAATTGGGCATGATTGACCAATCTTATGCATATTCTGCTTCAATATCCTTTGATGCACTGATAGGATTGGAAATTAATCTTTAGGGAAGATTCCCATATGTCCTTTGGTCCTTAGATGTTGGCTAATGATAATAGTGAAGAATGACTCTCCTCTTTGTGGAATGATGAACCCACTCTCCCAATGTCGATAACCAATATCGATAATTACCCTCTCTTGAAGGGAGAGACTTCTTAGGTGGGTCATCATCTATGACACCCGGCATTTGAGTAACTCACCTTTAGAAACAAAAATAATCACAAATTGGTTTTTTCTAATCCCTTTGGTTTTCCCTTATAGGAGCTCGAAACATGCCCGGTGAAGATAGTTGATGGGATGAAGTGATTTGTCACACCCATCATGATTTGTTGAGATTTGAGGCTCGTGTGAGAGCACATGTCTATGAAATGATTTATATCCTCTGTCAGCTACACGTAGTGCTATGATTATTAATGAAAGGATGTGAACGTGATATCAAGATGGATCTGAAATGTTGACAATCCATCAACAACACTGTGGTTTTTCTGAACATTACTGAAAACCCTCACCACAGAAAACTCATTGATCAGATCAAATATCTTGTTATGTGTCACATATTTTCCAAATAATTTGGCAGGCCATTAGTAAATCCACCACCTTCTTACAAAATCTCACCTCATGCCTCTGTTTAAACATGCGTCATTTTCCCTTTAGTTTAGATCTTTTGAAAAATTTGGAGAGCACATGAAATTTGGATGATGTCATGTTGACATCATCATGGATAGCATCATGTTGACATCATCATGAATGGATTCCTGTTAAAATAATCATGGACCTGTGGACACATGGAAACTCTATATTGGTCCATGTTGACATTGAAGTGTCTTCTAGGCTCGGCCTATCTGTAACTGACCTTGATATGGTGACCAGAGTCCCAGTGGGCCCCTGAGGTGGTTATCTTTGATGGGCTCAAAGAGTGTCTCATTGTCATGCCAAGTTGTCTTTGGCTTCCTCGATGTTTGGGTGTACTACTGCGTTGGCCCCATGTGGCACTGAGTAGATGGAAAAATGTGTGCTGAGTAGGTGGAAAGACAACCTAAAATACCTCTATTGCGATCCTATGGGAGTGGTTTTGATTTCCATATCCCTGTCATATGACACCATCCATTCTTAAACACATGACTCTTAAAACCATCGTTGCACCCCAAGTTTGTTCTAACCCATGTTCTCTTTTCCAATGTGACATACATTATCCATCGTAGATCAAGCTCACTTGTGACCATTGGATGATCATTCTCGCACCTTCATCAACGCTCAAACTTTAAGCCTTGGTATTATGATATAAACTATATTTTAAAATGGTTTAAGCTTGTTTTTATCACTATTATCCCTCTTATAATCTCCTTATAAGCACCCAGGCTCTATAAAATTGGCCTTTTACCCTTAGGGCTTGATTTTTCTATGATTTCTCTAGGGCACTCGAGCACAGGTTAACATATTTCGATCCATGAGCTCTATAATATTTCCTTTGGTATCTACTTTGCTCTAATTTAGCCTCATGATATTGATCAATGTGTGTATCAATGATTGGGTTATATATGGTACTAACACAAGGTATGAAAGATGTTGATGTGCTATGGCATTGTCTGGTCTCTCTCCTAACGTAGAGTCATATATCTTGTGTGCTAGTCATCATACTTTCCAAAATGGTATAACTCCTCCTTGAGGGCATCAACAAAGGTTTCCCAAGTGGGTCCTCTCTTGAATTTTATAGACTCATATTCATTGTGTCTCTCATAGTAACTTTCCCACCAATATTTGACATGGGAAATGGATTTAAGGAGCACAAAGGCAATCTTTTCAGTGTCAAAAACTTTTTGAACAAAGTAATAAACCTCTAACATATTTCACCATTTCTCCGAAGCATTTGCATCTACCTGTCCTTCAAATAAAGGGATATCAAATTTAACTTGTACCTTGAAGGGTGTTGCACCTCTGAAATTTCTACTTCTTGAAGGTTCCTCGCCCGTTGTCGACAATCATTAAAGGATCTAGGTGAAGTTGTCCCTCATCACGTTCCTCTATAGCATGAGGGATTCATCAAGAAACATATTGACAGGATCTCCTACTCTATCATAATGAGGTCATTCCCAAGTGAAAATAGCTTGAGACCCAACTCTCTAAACCCTAACCTCATTAGGGACATGCACCGAGAAATAACAAGGAGAAAATTTCTCTAATAACACTAATCCAAATTGCATTGAGAACGAAATGGAACACATAGAGAAATATAGAGAGTGCATCAATATTTTGAAACCCAACTTCTATTAATTAATAAAACAATAGAATATTGTAGAACACAAATTGACTAGAATGGTGGTAGCTTATCTCTAAAGAGAAAAAGATGTTATCTATGCTCATTCACAAAAATATGATTACAAAGAGGTTAAAAAGAGCCTTTTATCATGAATCCTAAAATACAAAGAGGAAAAAACCCTAAATATCAAAACCCTATCCCTAGAAGATGAAACACCAAAAGTGTTGTGGGCCCTGAGGTAGTTAGTTGATACATCAACTTCCTAGGGGTGCATCTTTTGCATACAATATTTGTTTAGGGCACTCGATATCTCATTGGATATAACTATCTGAGGATTACAACATTTTGAGGCCTTGTCATGCCATGGCAACCCCTGGCCCCCAGAATGTCCAAAAAAACATCGTTTAGGGACTCAAAATGGCAATGAACATTTGATACCCGAAAAACCGTAGAAAACCTGCAAAGAAGATAGAGAAATGTTGATTCAGTGGAAGAGTTTGGTGGCCATCGATATCCACTTGGATCACCACGTGACACAAAAGGATAGTTTGATGAATAAATTTAACAACCAAGAAACGAAGTCAATGAAAAATGATTAACTTCCCTCTTCCTCTTTTGTATAGATAAGATAAAATCGATAGAGAAGGTGATTTTTGCTTCTACAGTTATGTAAATATTTTAGAAAATAATGGGAATAACTCACTACTTGCCAAGATATTTGCGCAAAATATTTAGTCCTGAATCTTTGAAGTGTAGAACTTTTTCTACCACCTTGTTTATATGTTTTTGGGTTGTTTAAGAATGTTCTTTTATGGTGTGGATGTTGTTCATATATAACCAATGTATCTCATTTTGTTGCAGAAAGATAAAGATGAAAGAAACATGTAAAAAATGAAATCATAATAAAAAATATTGGAATAGTTTAAGATATTGAAAGAAGAAAATAAGTGTGGTCAAAATCAATAAAAAAAAGAGGATCTTGGATGAAGAGACTACCAAAAGACTTGAAGCGGAAATTTGCAATAAGGTTGTGGAATCCCTAAATACCATTGAGGTAAAATTAGAAATGAAATTGAGAATTGAAGAAGGATGTCAAAATTTGATAAATGAGGTGAATTTTGATGTAAGAATGTATTTGGATATTTGGAGGAGGCTCTTTTATTCTTTAAGGAGTTATTATGTAACTCATCTCCCTTAAATATATTGGAGTTTTTCTCCATGCTCACATTGTTGTACATGGTGTGTATGATCTAGATTATTTTAAGAATGACATGAAGGAAAATATACAACAAATATATAAAAAATAAATAAACAAATATATTGCAAAGAACACTTTAATACAGTAAAACTCGAATTCTATTAATGATTGCCTAGAATACAAAAGACTGTAAAATGCAAAGAACAAAAGCTAGATAGAATGGTGGTATCTTATCTTTGAAGAGAGATATGTGTTGGATATGCTCATTCAAAATATTTTTATTACAATGAAGCTCCAAACCCTAAACATCCAAAACCCTAATCTCAGAATATGAAACGCCAAAAGGTTTGTGGGCCCCCATGGGGGTAGTTGATACATCAACTTCCCGAGGGCGTACATTTTTCATATGATCTCTATTTGTTGCACTCAGTACTCCATTGGAAATTTATAGATGAGAAGTACACATTTAAAATGGCCCAATATAGGACTTTGGCATCTCTTGGGCACTGCCACATCAAAAAAGCATCGTTTAGGGCCTCAAAAGGGCCCTGGAAGTTTGGGACCCAAAAAACTGTAGAAAACCTACCAAGATGGAACTTGTATTTTGATCCAATGCAATAGGTGGGAGGCCACCAATATCCACTTGGAAAATTCCTCCCCCCTTAGGAGGCAATGTTATCCATTACGTCAAGTTCCTCCATTAGATGGGAAAAATTTTGTTGAATCTGACTCATGTTGAGCCACTTATATTGATGAGAAAATTCCCTACTTTGACAACCCAATAGAGTTGGATGTTTTTCTAGTGGGTGCCCTTCGTATTGGTGTCCATGATCCAATAAATTGTCACATGTTCAATGCAATTATGATTGATTTTTGTAGGGTCCAAGTGCTCGACCACGTCTGAAGTTTCCAGGAGAGGCAGAAAATATGGTCAGAGCAGTTCCACATTAAATATCGGGTGTCAGCCAAGGAAAGGAGGAATACTTAATTCAAAATCATTCTCACCCACAACCTTGGTGATGGTGTAATTCCCATATTGGAGTGACAATAGATTCCAATGGATCCTATGAGGAACTCTTTCTACAAATGAAGCCATACCTTATCTCCCACCTGAAACGTTTTTGGTACCCGATGTTGATCATGGTGTTGCTTGTACTTGGAATTGGGTTTATACAAAATATCATGAAATTTTTATTGGATTTGCTAAATTTTCCCAATAAATTTTGTTTCTCGATCAACATCGGTGTGAGCATGGGAGGACTCTTCCTATGCATCTGCAATGAGCAGAGCTACGACAATGGAGGCCAATGGTTGGAATCCCAAGCACACCTGAAAAGGGTTGTGGCCAATAGAGTTGTGGAGGGATATTTTGTAGCTACGTTGAACATAAGGAAGGCTTCTATCCCATGTGCATGGATGTTTGGAATTGTACACCCTCGGGATATAGAAAATCACCCTATTGACTACCTATGTATTTGCATCAATCTGTGGGTGGAAGGCAGTCAATTTGGTTAGCTTGGTTTCCATCATCGACCATAGGTTGGACCAAAAAGTACTCAGGAACCTATTGTATCGATCTGAGCTAATGGTTTGTGGGGGCCCAAAATGAGCCAAAACACCTTCAAAGAAGAGCTTGGTGATGGCCTCGACTATGATGCTCTCCATGTTGGTTTCCAAAACTACCATCTTAAATAATCGATCAACGACCACAAAGACACAGTTGTTCTCATTTTTGGTTGAAGGCAACTGAACATGTAATCGGATATGGACTCCCAAGTCCTATCTAGAGTAGGAAGAGGGGTGTATAGCCTATGTTTCTTGATGATGGGATTGGAAATGGTGCAGAAAGTGTAGGATATGATGTAATTGTGGAAATATTGTCTAACCTTCAGCTAATAAAAATTATTTTGCAGTACTGCCACTATTTTGTCCACACCAAAGTGTCTTGTTGCCCAAATGTAATTCCCAAATAATATTTTCACGCTTGCTTAAAGGAACATGGAGATGGATTATATGGAATAACATTCCATCATGGAGATGAAATTATGGAACTTTTTTACCTGTGCTCAATGTATGATAGGTAGCATAAAATTTAGAGTCATTATTGTATAATTGTGGCCACCTATACATCTCATGCCCAAAAGAGTTAAGAATTGTGGTTAGTGCCACAATCGAGGGTCAATTGAGGAAATTTGCAACATGTTTGGTGCTACCCTTATTGTACTTGATGTTTAAGTGGAATTGTTGTAGGTACATGGACCACTTCTGATGGAAGTAATTCTAAACTTTCCTTCTGATTACATGAATTGTAGAGGCAAATTATTAGTATGGATGATCGTTTCCTTTACCAGAATGTAATTATTCCCTTATCGACATGCCTACATAATGGAGTACATCTATTTGTCATAGGTGGTGTATCTTTGAATAACATTAGATAGTGTTTCACTGTGATAGGCCAATATATACCCATGCTCAATGAGAATTGCACTGATATCATAATATGAAGCATCTGTGTCAATGTTAAATGGTTGTTACAAGTCTCAAAGAATAAGTACTAATATTGAGTAGAGTTGGAATTTCAAATCCTCGAATTCTTACTATTGGGACATGGAACAAACAAACGTGTCCTTCGCTCCACCCTTGGTCACTTGGATTAGGACCCAAGTGATATGAGAGAACCAAAAAATGTAATGCTTACATTATCCACATGCTTGCACAATGGAGTGCATATCCTTGTCTAGGTGAGGTATCTATGAACAACATCAAAAGGTGTTTCACTATGATAGGCCACCAGATTCCCATGTTGAGTGAGGAATGAACTGATACCATAATATGAAGCATTTGTCTCAATATCAAATGGTTGTTGCGGGTCTGGCAGAATAACGATTGGTGTTGAGCAAAGGTGGAATTTCAAATGCTCAAATGCTTTTTATTGGGACTTGGATGAAACAAACTTGGTCTCTACTCCACCCTTAGTCACCTTGCTTATGTCCCAAGAAATATGAGAGAACCCAAACACAAACCTATAGTAGAAGTTTGTGAGGCCCAAGAAGTTGTGGAGCTCAGTCATTGTCTTCAGGGTCGGCCAATCGTGGATGACTTGGATCTTGGTTGGATCCACATGTACACCCTACTCACCCATGGTGTATCAAAAATATTGGATTATTTGCATGCCTAAGGAATACTTCTCCAAATTGGCATATAACTTGTATTATCGTAGGGTTCCCAATATCTACTAGATATGCTTCAAATGTTCCTCCTACATTTGTTAAATATGAGGATGTCATCCAGATATACGACCATAAAGGATTTTTTGAATGGATGTAATATATCATCCATCATCCGCATTAATGTGGTAGGGGAATTATTCAAGATGAAAGGCATGACCAACCACCAAAAGAGACCTTCTTTAGACTTCAATATTTTCTTCCATACATCAGTTTGCTCAATCGACACCTGGTGGTAGCTTGACTTCAGATCAATCTTACTGAAAAACTTGGCTCCCTTGAGTTGATCAAGAATATCATCGATCCAGGGGATTGGGTACTAGTTCTTGACCGTGATATTTTTCAGGGCTCTGTAATTAATACAAAGTCACAATTTCCCATCCTTATTTTATACCAGAATAATCGGGCTCCCACAAGGTGAAGAGATTGGTCTAATTTGGACCTTTATAATTGTATCTTGGATCTGGCATTTTACTTATTTATTCTCCATGACATAATTCTTGTATATAGGTCCATTAGGTAGAGGAGCACCAAGTGTCAAATCAATTGAGTGATTTACCTAAAAAATGCAAGGGTACCCTAGTAGGTGAGGCAAATATGTCTTTATGATATTTTAATATCTTGTCCACCTGTTTGTACTGTGTAGAGATACCTTGTACAGAGGTTTTGGCATTTGCAGTGACCTTTTGTTAACCTTTAGACCTAACCATAAAGAGGACAATTATCTTGGTCTAAGAGACCACCTTTCTACAATGATTCACGGAGATCAAAGAGACCACAATAGTTTACTGCCTTGAGTACCCTATAGATTTGATCTCCAAAAGTAATAATGACATTATTGGGCCTAGATTCATAAGCAACATGATGCTTCCACATATATGGTTGTCCTAACAAAAAATCACAAACTTCAAGGGGGGAAACATTACATGATACCTTGTCTTTGAAGGGTTTGATGTCATAGTGCAAGCGACATTGTTGGTTGACGTGGATGTCCCATTCCTGGCTAATCCAATTGATGGTGTATGGATAAGGATGTGGCATCATTGTTAGGTTCAACCTCTTGATGACCTTTTCTAAGATTAGGTTCTTCTGGCTACTATTATACACAATGAAATGGAGTGGGGTCCCCTTCACCCACATCTATGAGCATAAGAGGTGCTCCTCTTCTTTAGGCTCCTCTAGTTCCTCTAATTGGACTTTTTTTATAGTGATGGTGACAGTGGGTTATACATCAATGATCCATTTTCTCTTTTCTGGTTTAGAATCATATTCCAAGTCAGCATCTGACCCTGCGGATTTCATATCAACCAACAATGATTTTTTGGAGTGACATTCATTGCTATTGTTCCAAGGCATTTTTTGGAACTCACACCACTTTCTAGTGTCCTTCTTCGAATTCTCATTACCCTTGTTTGTTGGTGGCTTGGATTGGTTGTGTTGGTACTATCCATCCTTGCTCTTTCTTTTGTCATGGGAGTTAGGGACACCCTTACTAGGATTCTTTTCTGATGGGTTTGCATAACTAAAATCTCTCTTATTATTTGGATTGAACTTTCGCTCGATCTCAACATCATATCGGTAAGTGGCTCCCAGTGAGGATATGTACAAGAACTCCATATATATTTGGATGTACCTTTGTAGGCCATTACAGTACTTTATAACCAAGTGTCACTCAGAGTCATTAGTAACAAGCTTTGTGTGCAAGTTATGGAATATGTTGGTGTACTTCGCCACCATCTGGTATCTCTCTTGATGAAGATTTTTCCACCTTGTGTATTGGTCATCATAGTTTTCAACAAGGTGTGTTGCTCCTTGAGGGAATAAACAAAAGTTACCCAAGTGGGTCCTAGCCCAAAAATTGTAGACTTATATTTGGCATGTTTCTCATAGTAAGTCTCCCACCAATATCTTACATGGCAAAGGGCCTTAAGGAGTGCGAATGTGATTTTTTCACTGTTGGGAAATTTTTGGACAAATAAATAAGCCTCTAGCAGACTTAACCATTTACCAAAGCATCAACATCTATATGACCTTCAAATAAAGGAATATCAAATTTAAATTGTACCTTAAAGAGCCTCACACCTCCAACGTGACCTCTTGTTGAAGATTCCTCCATTATTATTGGCATTCGTTGAAGGATCTGGGTGAAATTATCCATCCTCTTGTTCCTCCATCACGTGAAGGATTCCTCGATAAATAGTTTGGTAGGATCTCCAGATCTATTTTCCCTCTTTTCTTCTACCATGGGAGGTTTCTTGGGTGGGCGAGAGAATTTTTCCTCAAGAGAAACAAGATCAAGACCCAACTCTCTATACCTTGACCTTGTTGGGGACATGCACTAAGAACGACAAGGAGCACAGATTGATATGATACCATTGATCCAAATTATTTTGAGAATGAAATGAAGGATGAAATATAATAGAGATATAACAAGTAAATACACAGAGATATTTCAAGGAACACGGTAATAAAGTAAAATGCATATTCTATTAATGACTATCTAGAATACAAAAGACTGTAAAATGCAAAGCACACAAGCTAGCTAGAATGGTGGTAGCTTATCTCTAAAGAGAGAGATGTGTTTGCTACGCTAATTTTCAAGCAGTTGAATACAATGAGGATCTAAAGAAATTTTTAACATAAATAATAAATGAGAAAACCCTAAACATCCAAAACCTTAACCTTGGAAGATGAAACACCAAAAGGTTTGTGGGCCCTGATGGGGGTAGTTGATATGTCAACTTCCTGAGGGAATAACTTTTGCATATGATATTCGTTTGGGGTGATCGGTACTCTGTCAAAAAGGTATCTCTGAGGATTACACATTACGAATGTCCCAATACAAACCTTTGGTATATATTTGGCACTACCACTTCAAAAAAAATTTGTTTAAGGCCACAAGTTGGCCCTGAAAGATTGGGACCCAAAAAACTGTAGAAACACTGCCAAGATGGAAACTGTATTTTTTAGCTAGTGGAATAGGTGGGNTTTTAAACATAACATTTGGTATCATAACATCGATCCTAGGGTTTTTCTTCTCCAAGCAAGTCATATTATCATTTTTTCTATAATTGTTTTTTCTGGGAAAATTCAAATAGAGAAACTTGGATTTTATTTATAAGACATATCAAGGTATTTGTTTCTACCAATTAAAACTTCTATGTCATTATAATTTCGAAGATACGTCCTATGGTAGATAGGGTTTTGGATTCATCTTGAATTCAGTTTTAAACGTGTTATCTTGGGATTTTCGTTATACCTATTTTTGTGGGATGCTTCAGACAACAACACTTGGATGTTATTTATAATAAATATCAAGGTATCTTTGGTCCAACTTTCAGCTTCTGGTTCATTATATGTTTGAAGCTATACTTTGTGGAAGATATGGTTTTGGAATAGTCCTATAACTAGCATCAAACAGGTGTTTCGGGTAAAACGGTCATATCGTCTTTAGTAAGGATCCAAATTCAGTCACATTGGTTGCATTTGAAAGAGGATAGACCATAGTATAAGTTTCTCTCTCTAGGAAAGGCCAAAAATTAGCAAGTTTTGGGAAAGTTACCACAACTTTCACTTGGCACATAAAATTTTTATCATACCTATGGAATTGTAGAGAAGACATATCAAAGTAATACATGCCAAAATTGCAAACTCATAGAAGCCGAAATTTCAGAAATACATCAGAAGGACAGACTCCAAATCAGGGTTTCAAAGGTATGTTCACTTAAAACTATCATAAATTTTGATTGGGATGTCTAATTGAGCTGATTCAAAATCCATTGTAAAGAGGAAACATAGAAGATTATATTGGAACAAGAATTATAACCATTTGAGATCATTATTTATAATATATTTAGGTTGTAATTTGAGGGTTTGGGTTAGACCTCCATTAAGAATCAATGGAAATGGTGGATATGAAGATAAGGATGAAATCAATATCGGGGAATGGTTGAGGATGATAAGGAAAAATTAAATGAAACATTTTATATCAGTAATTTTCTTGACTAGTGAATCTTTCAAGTGGTGGGATATCCTTGATAAAGGTACTAAACTCTCACCCACATGGGAAAAATTTGAAAAAATCTTCTCAAATAAATGGATTAAGGATACAAAAGTGGAGGAAATGTATGGAATTCAAGATGAGTTAAAATAATCAAAGGAAGAGATAAATAAGAAGGGTGATGATCTATATAAGATACGAGACCTTAATGAAGCACTCATTAAGGAAGTTAAAAAATTAAAATAGGAAAAGACTAGCAAAGGAATGTGGGAGAAAGATGAGTCAAAGGAAGAATTGAAAAACAAAGATGAATAGATATGTATATTTTGAAACCATAATAAAAAATTATTTGATGAGGTTAAGAGATTGAAAGAAGAAAAGAAGAATTATCAAAATCAAGAAGAAACAAGGATCTTGGATGAAAAATCTACCAAAAGACTTGAACATGAAAGTTGAAAGAAGGTTTAGGAAGCCCTAAATACCGATGAGGTTAAATAGGAAATGCAATCCAGAATTGAAGAAGGATGTCAAAATTTGATAAATGGGATGCCATTTCAACTTCAAAAGGATAAAGAATACAAGATTCAAGAAGGTCACCAGAAGATACTAGAAGAAGTTGAACTTCGTCTAGAGGATGTACATGCCAAATATGATGGTATTATCTCCAAGGCTAGAGTAATAAAAGACCAATCAAAGAGGATAAAGGATTTCATTGTATTTCAAAATAAGATATATGAAATTCATGTGCAAAGTGAAGGAAAATTGCAAAATATGAAACCATATTGACACCCTCATTACCAGGAAATATTTCAAGGAATAAAATAAGGTTGATATCATAATTATCAATGAATAAGATAGAATACTTATCAATATTCATGGAACAAGGCATCACAAAACCATTATTCGACAAGATACTATAATTGACCAACATCTACTGCAAATTTTAGAAGCTTCAACTACAATACATGGAATCAGAAATAAAATTATGCAACAACTAGCCACCAAGAATTACCTTAAAAGAATTGATTTTGGATGGATGGATCATCATAAATGGAAATAAGAAAGTAGGAACATAATAAAATCATATTACTTGGTTTCATCACATGTGAAGCCTTTAAATGCAAATCTTTAAGGACAAATATTTTTGCAGGAGGGTACTATGTTATGACCCAAGGGGGGCATATATAGGGATAAATGTATATGATATGACCCCAAGGGGGGGAATATATGGGGATAAATGTACATGTAATGTGTAAATATATATGTAATAGGATTGGTCTCATAGTAAAGGGGCCTCATGTGTAGGTGTGATTTGGTATATATAGAGATATTGTATTCATTATTGAGTACATGTGAATTGTGATGTATGAATATAATTGGGTATTTGGAGGTTATCTTATTCTTTAAGGATTTATTGTATAACTTATCTATCTTGGAGTTTTTATCTATGCTCACATTCTATATATGGTTTGTACTTATGTTTTGTTATGATATTTTAAGCATTTGGTACATTTTCCTAATATGATGGTATTATCTCCAAGGATAGAGTCATTAAATACCAAGCAAAGAGGACAGAGGGTTCCATTATCTCTGAAAACAAGATAGATGAAACATGTGTGTAGAGTGAAGAAAAACCATCAAATGTGAATCTATATCGACACCCTCATTGTCAGGAAATATTTCAAGGAAGACAAGAAGGTCGATATCATCATTATCAAGGAAGAAGATGGAATACTTATCAATATTCATGTAACAAGGCATCACAAAACCATTATTTAACAAGATATTATCATAGACCAACATCTTCTACAAATTGGAGAAGATTCAACAACAATACATGGAATCAAGGGAAAGAAACTTATGCAACAACTAGCCACCAAGGATTACAACCAAAAAGAATTGATTTTGGATGTATGGATCATCATCAATGGAAAGAAGAAAGAAACAACATAAGAAAATCATATTACTTGGTTTCATCACATGTGAATCCTTTAATTGCAAATCTTTGAGGACACATATTTTTGGAGGGTACTATGATATGACCCAAGGGGGGAATATAAAGGGTTAAATGTATATGGTATGATCCCAAGGGGGGAATATATGGGGATGAATGTACATGTAATGTGTAAATATATATGTAATAGGGTCAACCTAATAGTAAAGGGGTCTCATGTGTAGGTGTGAATAGGTATATATAGAGATCATGTATTCATTATTGAGGACATGAGAATTGTGATGTATGAATGTATTTGGATATTTGGAGGAGGTTATCCTATTCTTTGAGTTATTGTGTAACTCATCTCTCTTATATATATTGGACTTGTGGTCCACACTCACATTGTTGTGCATAATGTGTACTTTTGTTATATTGTGATATCTTAAGCATCTGGACCATAATAGACAACATGACTTGGCCCTCTGTCACGAGGTCATGGGTTCAATTCTCTGGGTCCATCAGGGTTAGGCATGATGCTTCATTGCTGGCCAGATGTATCCCTTCGAGTTGATTGTAGGTGACTTATTCTAGGGGAAGACAACATGACACTAAAGGAATAATCATAATCGATATCGAGGTGGAAAGGGTGTAGTTGGACCCCATGTTCACGTTTTTCTAGGATGGATGTATGTCTGTGCTTGGTACCAATTGGATGTTGGATCATGTTGTCATTGATGTCAAAGGAACAATGTCTTGTCATAGTATATTGATATAGTGATTGATGAATCATGTATTGACCTTGATGTCAATGGATTGATGTCAAGAGGAGTCATAGTTGCATGCATAGATGAAGATGGATCAATGAGTTGTCATTGATATATGATGCATAGTTGGATTGATGTAAAGATGACTCATTATTTTCTTGTCATGGTTGTACAAATGGATGAACTCCAAAGTGGTCCCCTTATGGTGAAAGCCCTCTCGGGAAGACGTTTTGTGGTGAACTCCAAAGTGGTTATCATCTTGTCATGGTTGTACAAATGGATGAACTCCAAAGTGTTCACCTTATGGTGAAAGCCCTCATGGGAAGACACTTTGTGATGAACTCCAAATTGGTCCCATTATGGTGAAATCCTTCACGGGAAGACGCTTTACAGTTGAGTTATCCTAGAAGTATGGTTAGAGAATCCATGCTTAATTATGGAATAATGAGATGAATATTAGTGAATTTGTCAGTGAAACTATCCTAGATGGATAGTTCTTGTCAATCCATTTCCGGTGGTATGTGGAACGTCACATAACTCCTCACGGTTTGAGATTTATAACCTTACAAAGTTGAAGGACCCTCAAATGTTGGCTTGAAGCCCCAAAAGGTTAAAGAAGTCAAAGTGCTTGCAAAGAATAAATTGTTTAAATAATAAAGTGAAGGGACAAAGTCAAAGATGATTATTTAAAGTGAAGTGACAAAGTCAAGGAGGATT
>JASDQU010105052.1:51837-78836 GCA_032191745.1 Picea mariana
TTATTTAAATAATAAAGTGAAGTGACAAAGTCAAAAAGGATTATTTAAATAATAAAATGAAGTGACAAAGTCAAAAAGGATTATTTAAAGTGAAGTGACAAAGTCAAGGAGGATTATTTAATTAATAAAGTGAAGTGACAAAGTCAAAAAGGATTATTTAAATAATAAAATGACGTGACAAAATCAAAGAAGATTATTTAAATAATAAAGTGAAGTGACAAAGCCAAGGAGTATTATTTAAATAAATGGAGAACTTACTAATTATGGAAAGTGGTTATAAGAAGGTTAACCCTAAAATGAGGAAAATGTATTAAGTGGTCAAATGGCTATTGGATACATGGACAAGTGGAAAATTGAGCAAAGTTGGACATAGGTGACTATGTGGACAAAGTGGCTAAGTGGACAAAGTGGCCTAGAAGATGTGATCTGGATTTTATGAGCAGAACGAAATGAATACAGATTATTAATAGGTGCTTAACACAAAAATAACAGAGATACAGTAAAACTAGTTTTCTATTAAATAACGAAATAAGATGAAACTGTAAAAATGCAGCGGAAACAAGCTTGCTCGAATGGTGGCGGCTTATCTCTGAGAAGAGATGTGACGGCAGCGCGCATTCGAAAGAAGATGGTTACAATGAGGCTCTGAAGGCCTTTTTACAATAAACAGGAATGCCAAAAGTCCTAGACATCCAAAAACCTAACCCTAGGAGATGAAGCACCAAAAGTCATGTGGGCCCCGTTTGGGTAAGTTGCTGCATCAACTTCCCGGGGTCGTAACTTTTGCATACGATCTCCGTTTTAGGCGTATGATAGCTCGTTGGAAAGATCTATTCGAGAACTACAACTTTTGGCTAGAGAAACATTGATCTGCAATCCATGTTGCTCCCCGTTTTCCCAAAAAACATCGTTTAGGGCCTCAAAATGGCCCCGGAAGTTAAAAACTGCTAAAAATAGTAAATTACCAAAATTGCCAGAAACATGTTTTGGGCCAGTTGGATAAGGTGGGTGACCACCGATATCCACCTGGATCAAGATGCTTCTAAGGAAGCTACGTAGAGAGTATAAATAAGAAGCAAGGGTCTCTTGTGAAAAACATCTCTTGAGCATATCTTGAAGATATATTCTAAGTAATAGAGGGATTTCAAGTTCTCATGGATGCCAATGTAGACTTGAGTGTGAGTTTCTTCTAGGTTCTTGAAGTCTGAAGCAAGTTCTAGAACTTCATTCTATGGGCTCAGATCTGCCATAGAAACTCTGGTATGGTTACATAGTTATCTTGATAGATACTCTTGCTTATTGTATGGTGAATGCTTAAGGCATTCTTGGTATGGATGTTTTGATATGGTTATGTTGGTTGATTGATAGAGTGAGAAGCACTCTTATGGTTCAGTACTGATATGATTTCCATAGTATACTGGTTGCTTATACATGATTAAGTAGCATTCATATTGTATGGTTGAGGAGCATGAGTAAGTTGTGGGAGAGCATAGATGTGTTGTGATTGTTTATGGTTCAGATTAGACAATGAAAGACATAAGTAGATGTGACTGAACGTTGTAAAGGATCTGATTTTTTCATAGAGATAAAACCCTAATTACTCAGAAGGCATACGCAGGTTGTAGTACAGACTAGCCGCGTACATGTGTGAGTTGTACTACTAGTAGGATGCGTACATATACATGATGCATTACTGACAAGTAACGTACCTATTGAAATATTGGTGTCTGCTAAGGATTAATTCCTCTTCTCAGTTGGTGTTGAGTTGTTTAAGTTGAGTCTTGCACTGTAGAGTTGGTGCTTTTATGGAGTTGTAACTCTATTCAATTGTTGTTGATAACCCAAGTATTGTAGTATGTAATAAAAATAAAATTGTACATACATCTTGTGTTCTTTGTGTTCCTTGTGGTGATGACTTATTGATGATATTTGTTGTTGGTATAAGTTGTTGATATATGTTCACATTTAACTGGTTATAAATGAAAACAATAAGTGATGATTAATTGGTGATTGCTAACTAAGGAATTTTGTGAAGGGGAACTTTTTAAAAGAGCCCTACATGGATTCACCCCCCCTCTAAGTGTGGTCGATGATGCAGGAGCATCGCCAGCAAGTGCAAGTGGAGGACAACTGGATACACACCATCATGCATTTTGAAGACATTTTGAAATTTAAAAGATGCAACATTAATGTAATAACTGGGAGGACATAATTGATCTTAAATGTTTTGGGAATTGTAATGCAGATCTTGAGCGCTTCTCTCATTTATCGGTTGGAGGAATTTAATGTAATAAATATAAAGTAGTTGTAGACTTTAATTTTGATAAGATAGCTGAGAGTTGTAGGAGGGAAAACTCAAGAAATCTCCCTCGTAGATGTAGTGTATGATATGATTCTCATTGTAAGAATAGTAGTTATAGAGCAAGAGAGCGTACGAGAGAAGAGAAGAACAAAGACTGTAGAAGTTGTATAAGCAGATAGTTGTTTCTATAGAACCCATGTACATAATCCTTTGAATTAATATAAGAATTCTTTGATCCAATTTCATGGTGTTGTTATGGATACTGTTTGCATCTATTGAATGGTATGTTTACAGTTTGCTTATATGCTATGTTATGCATTTGTTTTAATGCCTTATGTGTATGATTTAATGTTGAATGTATGAAGTATGTGAGAGGGAGATTATAATATTCAATTACTTCTTGTCCTGAGAATTCCTGCAAGGAGTGCAGTGAAGGTCCACAAGGAGTGCATTGACAAGATTCTGAGTTTTACCTCGGAAACGATCAGGAGAGATAAAATTGTTCTTATACCAATAGAAGTGCAAGTATAGCATAGAGTCATGCAAGGTGTGCAGAGGCCAAGATGAAGTCTTAGAATTTTTCCAACCTAGTGAGTGATTGAATAACTTATGTCGCAAGGAGTACGCAGAGTTGGAGTGTTTGGATAATCAGAGGTTATTGTGAAGGCCGGAAGGAATGCATGCAAGAGTCCCTTAGAATCCTTGAGTTTGCAGCTAGAATCAAGCTCATAAGGGATAAAGTCTTGGAAAGTTAAAAGGAAGGATGAGGGTCGAAGTCACCTCATATAAACCAAGCTCTAGAAGAAGGACGCCAAGTTATTTGGCCAGGAGTCTTTGAGAACCTGAACAGATGGTTGAATTTCTCGGAGGGAGAAACACGGATTTTTCGTAGACCGTTGGATCTAGTAGATCAGTGGAGAGGTTAAGACTGAGTGTATTTCAACACTTGCAAGCCTAGGAGAGATAGCATCCATTAGATATGGATCAACGAGATTCGTTGATTGGTGATTAGATTTTTGGCATTTCGGGAGTTAGGAACGTGGAGGAAACGACTACTCGGAAGTCGCGAGTTGTGAAATCCAAACTTTGTGAAATAAGAATCTGAACTGTCATATAGTGAGAGGCTCAGGATCGTTGATCCATTGTAAAGAAGTCACGAGTTCAAACTTCGATAAAAAGGGAGAAGAGTCACATCGTGAACTCACGAGTCGCGAAAATCGCGACGCGCTTAGAGGTGAGGCCCCGGGATTTGGATGGAGGTCATATGGTGGAAGCATAAAAGAGGATCTAAGGGACGTTAGCCCATTTCAGGTTTTCGAGAATCGAAGGAGTCAAGGTGATTCACAGCAGGGATCAAAAAATCATGAAACATAAAGTCGCGAACTTGAAGAGCCATTTGGGTTAAGTCAAGGGTCACGGGGAGTAGAGGTTTCCACCTCGTGCTTGTTCGCGCAGGCGCAACTTCTAGAAGGACATGTGGTTTTATTTGCAGTGAAGGTTCTAGTGGGAACTAAAGAGCCATTTCAGCTCAAGAGAATAGGAAGATCCAAAAAATGGGAGGTTGTTATTGGACTAATCGGTAGGTGCGAACACTAAGAGATCTCCCTAGATCCACCTGGATCTAGAAAAAAACAGGATAGGACATGACTCTTCCCCTAAGTTGTAATCATTGAATCTACTAATAGGAAGGAATAAGTAACATACCTTTATATCACTTCCTTAAGTCTCTGTTGTTCCCGCTTCACTCCGGTGCTCTCATGAATTCAAGTCCAAGACAACACAAACCAACCAAAGTGAAGATAACAAAGTATATTCAATGTCAACTTATGCATATGATCAAGGAATTACACAATAAAGTAAGAATGACTTCATTGGAAAGGGACATGTCGTTGTATCATATTAACTGAAAGTAGAAGATACAACCTTATCGCCTTGATGTTGCAAGCTTCCTTTCAGTGACCCTTGGTTCCAACACACACACTTACTCTATACTTGCATGAAGAAGATCCAATTCCTCTTGATAGACCAAATAGAGCCTTCAAGCTTCTGTCAAAGCAAGGTTCTTCACACAATTCTTTCACCAATTTTTCATTCAATCTTGCTTCACCTTTTCCATGACTCGGGTACCATTGCTGCCCTCCGAGAGTGTGGGCTCTTGAAATTCTTCTGGATTCTGCGCATGAGGGCCCAAATCAGGTTGTTAGAGTACCTGGTTCATATGTGGGATGTGGAACAGCAGTTGTTTCACGTGGGAGTCCACACCTTGACCCTAGATATCAAGGATATCTACTTTCTGACAGGGTTATCATGGCATGGGTACCCCACTAGCTTGACCGGTAGTCGAGGTGGCAGACTCCCTATGAGTGAGTATTCTCTCCAGTACTGTGTCTCAGAGGTGGAAAAAAGCAAAGCAAGGTGGCTATTTGGGGGGTCCAAGATTTGACCCTGCAAACCATCTTTTTCACTATAGCACGCATGGTTGGGAGTGCAGCTCTACACATGGCTCTCTAGAGCTACTTCCAATACGCCATAGAGTGCACAGAGCCGTGAGTCTTCAACTGGTCAGATGCAGTTCTCCGCAGTATGAAGAGGCAATTGACAAAATGCAGGAAAGACGACCTGAAGCAGTTCGGGTATAGATCAATTTTGGTGTCCTTCTTTCTTGAGAGGGTCCCCTTGCTAAGATTACAGTTTGAGTGGGGTTTATCGGCCCCATAGGATTCGAGGATGCTGAGGTGGTGCAACCTCATGGTTCAACATGTAGCCGGGCCTATCATCAAATACAATGGTTCATTTTTTGACTAGTTGCGACCACAGATGTTGATGGTTGATGACTATTCCTACACTGGATTGGACATCCGAGGGGATCTGTATTTAGCCCTACCTGAGGATGCTCAGTGGGGTGACATAGGTAAGAAGTACACATTTTGTTCTTTTAAGTGTTTTTGTAATTTTTATCATATAATTTTTTTTTTTTTTTTGTCTAAGGACTAATAAAAAAATCTTCTTTTGATGACACAGATGTGGGACCATATCGAGCACCAGAAACATCTTCTATTTAGTGAAGAGGAGAGGTGGCTCCAGTGGCACAATGGGATGTCAAAGACTATGAAGCAGTGGAGAAAAACTTGGAGGGGTTGACTGCTGACATTCCAGATATGGCTATCAGGGAGATCCCTCGACGTTATCAGCACCACACCGTGGGTGTGTCAGAGTCTATTAGACAACTGCTTCATAGGGTGGCCCAGGTAGTCATGTGTTATCGTGAGCATCACCCATGACGCTACTTTGTAGAAGCTATGAGCTTCAGATTTTGAAATTTTGGTCCTTGGACAAAAACTTTTTCTAAAAACTTTTGATCGTTATATACATATATATGACTTCTACCGGCTTATCTTGTGTTGTGTGATACATGTGATGTGATTGGTTTATAAATGGCCCAAATGCCTGTCTAATACATAGTTAGTTAATGCATCAGTTAATGTATTTAGACATCTAGGAATATGTTGATACTCAATATAATCAAAATAATGTTCCAAGAGACGAATTCGTAAATATACCCATAATAAAGTAGGACTTCAAATAACATAAACATTACTTAACTGTAGTACTACTAGTTGTGAATCGAGTCGTACAACCAAGTGATGGATATTGAGAGAAATAGCATCAATCAACAATTCGATAACGACGCTATACTACGCGATATTGTTGGTCGCATGGCTAATACACACACCTCATAGAGTGATAAGTTCGTTTGTAGGGTTGTAAATTGCCCAAGTAGCAGAAGCAAGGTTCTGAGTACTATGTCTAATGCCATCAGCAAAGCCAATGTGGGGTAGTGAAGACTCTAACATCTGGAAACCAAACAAAATGTAACATAAGGGAAGAGACCAGATAACAAAAAAGCATACTATAGTAACACACAAGAAGTATGATACAATAAAATACACGTACTCATGCACAGGTGATCTTAGGCATAATACTTCTTTAAGTACAACCCATTTCTGGTTTCACTCAAAGGGATACCATCGTAATCTACTAACTTGTAATCTCCTTTCTCCAAAACTCATCTAACAATATAAGGACCTCGCCCCATAGCTTCAAATTTTCCATCTCCTAGCACATCCCGATCTTTATCGTAAAGGAGAACCAGATCACCTTTGGAGAAAACGCAAGGCTTGACATGTTTGTTGTATTGGGCTTTGACATGTTTCTTCTGGGTTTCTATGACTAGGGTGGCATCGCGACGAGTTTCGTCTATTCGCATGAGATACAATAGACGTTCTTCTTCGATAGAAGTGTTTGGGAGGAGTTCGACGGCTAGTTTTAGGGAGGGTATCTCACATTCAATCGACAAGATGGCTTCTAGACCATAGACTAACTGGAATGTTGTACACCTGGTAGCAGACTTAACAGATGTCTGGTAGGCCCACAATGCTGAAAAAAACATCGTGTTCCAACTCGTTTTGTGAATCCCTATCGTTCTTCGAATCATGGTAATGAGGAATTTGTTAATTGCTTCGACTTGGTCGTTGGCTTGTGGGTAATAGGGTGTTGAGTTTTCATGGTGAAGACCCAAATTTTCAGTGAGTTCGGACATCATGAAGTTTCTAAAGTGGCTACCGTGATCGGTGACGATAGCCTGAGGAACACCAAAATGAGCTATGATGTGATTAAATATGAATAATGATGCAGTCTTTCCGGTGTTGTCAAATGTCGGCATCGCCTCGACCCATTTCTTAAAATAATCTATGGCTACAATAATGTATCCATGCCCCATGGCTGAGTGAGGGTGACATGTCATGAAAATGATACCCCATTTCACAAAAGGACCAACAGAGACCAAAGGGTGAAGAGGAGCAGGATGTGACAGTATTTTATGGTTGTAGGTCTGGCAAGCGTGGCATTTTTGGACGGCAATTATACAATCGTTAAATAAAGAAGGCCAAAAATACCCTGCTCGCAAGATCTTCTGGGCAGTAGCATACCCAGACATATGACCACCACAAGATCCAGAGTGGCAGTCATTTAGGGATTTCTCAACTTCGTCAAACATGAGGTAGCAAGGAAAAACTAATTCAATCCCACGACGATAAAGAGTATCAGTGAGGATAATATACTGACGGGCTTGGTAGCGTCTTCGACGGCGGTCAGTACTAGATAAATTGGGATGAAAGTCTAGCTTTGGAGATATATGATGATATATCTATACCAAAGATCATCAGAACTAATCAGGAAAAGGGATTCATCAGGTAATGAATCAATTGCTACATTTTCCGTCTCGGAGTAGGGAAAGTCACATATCAACTCGGTAAACACTACGGATTTCTTGGACTTAGCGCGTTCGAATTCTAAGTCAAACTCCTAGAGTATCACGATCCATTTGGATTATTTTCCCCCTAGCAGTTGACGGATGAGAAAGTGCTGCATAGGGTTGCAGTTAGAAATTACCGTAGTCTTGCAAGAGAGGATATAGTGCCAGAAATGTTGAACTGCTTGGACGGTTGCCAAGGCCAGTTTTTCAACATGTAAATACTTGGTTTCGGTAGGCGTTAGACTTCAACTCAAGTAATAGATGACATGTTCATCATGATAATATTCCTCCTGGACGAGAACCATAACGATGGTGTAATCCAAGGCTGCAAGGTAGAGGAAATAATCATGGCTATAATCCGTTGGGAAGAGGAGCGGAGTATGACACAAGGACAGTTTCAAAGCTTCGAAGGCTTTGTTGGTGATGGTATCCCATACGAACTCAGACCCCTTTTTGAGTAGTCGCATAAATCCAAGAGTTAGCTCGGCATAGTTCGGGATGAAACGATGAAGAAAGTTTTCTTTCCCTTGCAAACTTTGTAACTGGTGAAGCAAATAAGGAGAAGAGAGATTGAGAATCGCCTCGACCTTCAAAGGATCTACCCTGATCCCTTGACGTGAAACAATAAAGCCTAGAAGTCATCTAGATTCTATGCAGAAAACGCATTTGTGAGGATTCAAGCGTATATGGTAAAACCGACATCGGAGGAAAATGGCTTGGAGGTGTATTGGATGATCAACACGGTGCATGGAATGAGCAGGTAAGTCATTGATATATGGTTGCATGATGTGCTTGATATCATGGAAGGCATAAGACATAGTGCGCTGAAAAGTTGCGCCAGTGTTTTTTAGACCGAAAGGAAGTTTCGGATAGGCAAAAGAGCCCCAAGGACAAATAAAAGCAATTTTGTGTTGGTCCTCAGGAACAATATTGATTTGATTATATCCGAAGAAACCATCCATCAAAGAGAAGATTTCACTTCCAGCACAATCGTCGACAATCTGGTCGATGAAGGGGGTAGGAAAGTTGTCTTTAGGACATGCTTTTTTAATATCCCTATAATCAACACACACATGGATTGTCCCTTGTTTCTTGTCGATCAGGACAATATTGGAAACCCAATCAATGAGAGCCATCGGGTAAATAAATCCGTCTTTGAGAAGTTTCTCGACTTCAAGCTTGATAGTGGCCGCTTTACGTGGGTGAACCAGACGAAGGCATTGTCGGATGGGTTTAGCATCTGGGTATGTCTTAATCTCATGTATCACAATGTCAAGGTCAATACCCAACATTTCTTCATAGCTCTAGGCAAAGACATCATGAAATTCTTTGAAAAGTGACTTGTAGGTGAAGATTTCATCAAGGGAACACAAAGCTCCGATATGCACATTTTCAACAATTCCAGGTTTTATGGATATGTCGAGGGGAATGGTGGGTGAGATATTGCTTAAGTTCCCTTTGGAAAACACATCGCGTGTAGACTCGGGAACGGTGGAAATGACAACAACGATCGATGGGGTCGAGATCCGTTGGTAGATCTCGATGGTGTGTTGTTCCAGGAAGAGGATGGAATGATGATGTCCATCGTCCCAAGGGGTGTCTTTCATAACAGACATAATCATCTCGTCCGTGGGAAAAATGACTCGGAAAGGATCTGGAGATAAATCACCAAGAGAGGGGGTAGAAGGAGGTGTTGATTTAATGGCCTGATAGGCAGATTCGACCGGACTCAAAGGTATTTTTTCGTCATAACGAATATGATCGTCGGGGTTGGGTACCATCCATGGGTCATGAGACACGGCGGTTTTGTGAATAAAGGTAGAGATCATGTTGATTGAAGTGACAGACAGATGTGGAACAACGGGTGGTGGGATGGGGAAGGTACCCATTAACGAGGAGTCTTTAAGAAGACCCACACTGACGTTCTCATATCCGGGGGGGGTTTGGCAATGAACGGTCCATTTCCAGTATGCGCATACGAGTTAAAGAAGGCTAATTTGTCGATGGTAATTACCTTTCCTTGATGTGGGAAATGTACAACATGAAAAAGAGTCAACACAATTGTGCGCATGGAATCAATCCAGCTATGGAAAAGTAGAAGGTTGTAATCGAGAGAAGCGTCAAAGACTTCCACTTCAACTTGGACCTTTTTGCCTTCTAACATAATTGGCAATGAAGGGAGGACACCGTAAGGCTTAAAACCGAAGCCATTAAAGGATTTGAGTGTGTTGTGGGATTCAGTCAAAGAGGGAGAGTCGATGGCTTTCCAGCAGGTAATAGACATGACACACGTCGAGGCACCCTCGTCGATAACAGTTCTACAAATTTTTTTGTCGGAGACAATAACTTGTATTTGGAATGCGAGTTGAGGGGGTAACCTTGGAATGTGATCTTCCAAGTCAAAAATTATTAAATTTGTATCCGTAAGGTCGATTCTACTGATAGCTTTCAATAGTGCCTTCTGTTGTATAGGATAACTTTGAAGGACTTCGAGGGCTGACATCGCGGATGGTGCTTGGGCCAGATCTTCAACAATACTATAGTTCTGGGTAGCACGGGCATGCGGATTGAAAGACAATTTCCGAACAATGCCATTTGGAGGAGGGCGAAGGACTATGTTGAGGCTTGGTCATTCGAGATGAAGAGGACCATTGGTAGGTGGATTCGTAGGAGATGGTTGGACCAACGAAGGAGGTATAGAATCAACCTTCTCTTTGGAGGAAGAATAATCTTTGGCTCGAGTGGTAAGTGTGATGTCATTTTTATTTGAATCACCTGTACACATTAAGACATAGGATGTATTGGAGGGGGATGGTTGGTTGTGAATGACCAATTGGTCCTATTGTTGAGAAGGGAAGGGTTGTGACAATACGGCCGGAGTGGGTGGTTTCGTGGTCCCTTGAAGGAACTTAGTAACCTCGGCTCGTCATGGACAATCCTTAGTGTAGTGATCATCACCACTGATAAGCCAAGGGTATCAGGGTTTACACTTATTTCTATCATAAACAGGTGGTGTTTTGGTTCTCTCTGCTTGCGAATTATTTTTTTCCTCCTTATTCTTACCCTTTCCCTTTCTGGATTTTTTTTTACCAGCGGGGGTAGATTGAACAACATTTACCTCAGAAGTCTTGTCGGTGGGAGGGGTAGGAGACGGAGCATTTTGAACATTAGAAGAAATGGGTTTGGGGTTGTTGCTAGAGGTTTGGACGGAATGTAGTTTGGCATGGAAAGTGTCAATCACACCGTCGACCGCATGAGAAGCAGCAGGAGTAGTTGAAGTGGCAGAAGTAGAAGGAAGTGGTGCATCCGGGAGTAAGTAATAAAGAGTACCCATTTGTAAGTAAACTAGGTCAAGGTATTGAGCATGACTAATGGCATGTTCTTCCGTGACAACTCCACCCATGGAAATGTCATGAATGATTTCGTTCACAAATGATTTTGTGAACCACTCTGCTAGCAACTGATCGGGAAGTTCGATTTTGATGAGACATCGTCTCCATCGCCATTCATGAATGTGATCGGAGATATGAGTGGCTTTGGTTTGTTTGAAAGAACTCAAAACCTTGGTCCATGTTTCATAGCATATCGGTAACTGGTAGTGGGTGAGGAAAGCCATAGCGAGGGTGTTGAATTCGGTGAATAAACCTCGTGGTAATTCTATATAACACTTCACGGCAGAGCCCATGAGGGTTCGCTAAAAAAGGTGTAAAGGAATATATTCATCCATCAAGGAGTTCGATGAGCACCAAAGGTGAAAAGTCATTACGTGATTGTTCGGGTCCTCTTCTGGTTTGCCATTGAATTTAGGGATGTCAGAGGGTAGTTTGGCCGGTATGGCAGGCCATTGGGGAGAGTGAAAGATCGGATCATTTAAAATCCTTGATAGATCTGGGAGGTCCAGGGTGGCTATGAAAGGTAATTATCTGTTCACATGTGGGTACTGGTGACTTTGGGGAGGGAGTCTCATTGGTAAACCAGTGGGACCATAAGCAGTCTGCATATAATGCAAGGATCCAGGCATATTCGGTGGTTGTTGTGGAGGAAAGTAACTCATAGGGTTGTACCCTTGAACGGGGGCGTGGGGTGGAGCATTCGAGCCCCAAATAGGATTAGATGTACCTGGATAGGGTTGGCCTATACTAGGGGGTATAACAGAGCTAGCCTAAGGTTGTTGCCCCCCAGTCGGGTGAGGATTATGTTGTATGAGATGATTCCAATATTGGGCCAAGGATGGAGGTATGTTTTGTCCATATGGTGGGGTTGGTGGGGGTTGTCCTCCAATCGGGGGTTGTGTTCCAATTGGGATTTTCTCTGCAAGGGGGGGTTGAGTTGGGCCTCCTTGGTGAAATTTTCCACCAACAGGAATCTGGTAATTTGGTGTGAACGATGGAATGGTGCCACTAGGATCAGTGCCTATGATAGAGGATGGAAAAGGTCCTCTAAAAGGGGGTGGAGGAAGTGTCAGAATGAAACTGGGAGGAGAGTTCCTAGAAGGAGTGGGACCACCAGGAGTTCTAGATGTGATTTGCATAGGAGCGGGGATAGAGGTATTGAACGTACGGTATCCAGGTGGAAGTGTCAGGGTGACTCTAGAAAAAAGAGGTGTGTCAATGGGGGCTTGGCTAGCTACAGTAATCCCTATGTGAAGACTCATAGAATCTGTGTAATGGACCATTTTTAAAGGGAGAGTCAAGATGTGGTTAGCTTGTGGAGCTTCTGTACTAGAAAAATAATAAGCAGTAGTAAAAGGTACTGTGTCTAGATCAGAGGTTTCAGGTAGTGCAGGTGAGATGGTGATATCAACGCCTGCTCCTAAGCCAAAGAGATCCCATCTAAAAACACCAGTAGTCCAAAAAGGGTCTTGACCCTCAGGTCCTGGGAAAGGTCCATTCGGTGATCCAGAAGATAGAACAACCAAGTCTCTGGAAGAATTCACTCGCATAATATGTCTCTTAGAGTCGGGATGAAGTCGAAAGTCCTCTCGAGAATTGGTAATTCGGAACCGTTCTAGAGAGTTAGTTCTTTCCACTTGTGGAGTGGTAACATCTTGGACTTCACTCTGTTGAGGAGATCCCTCCAGTGAGTTGGTAGGCAAGGGTTGAGAAACTTCCAGATTTTCTAGGGGTAAGCCTTACATTCCACATGAATGATGTGGAGGGTCAATTGTGATCAAGTAAAGAACTTACTAAGGAAATCCTATGGTCAACTTGGGTAAACAAATAGCACGCGCTAGTAAAAATCTAGGAAGCAAAACCAAGAAAACAAGACCTTCTAATTTCAAACTCACTAGTTGGTGATGAAATCCAGCGTCGCGACAACAAGACAAGAAGGGGCTGGGCTAGGGTGGAAAAGTTACGTTGACGACCTGCTTAACGAACTTACACCCTGGTGCAAGCTCCCACACATAATCGTGGGTATACCCTCCAAGGAGCCCAAGTGAGTTTGGCCAACGTCGATTCCAGGTACTGTGAAGACTTGCCCCTTCACAGTCACCTTGTGTAAGACCCTAAGAAGATAGGCCACTAAGGTTACCACCAACAACAATAAATCCTGGGGGAATAGTCAGTAGTCTGATCCACATGCAAGGGAAGGGTATCTATCCAGAAATCAGCTTGAGAGGCTTCCACTCATCATTGTGGGTATACCTTCAAGTGACCCCCATAATACATGCAATATCTACAATGATATCAACAAAGTAGAGTGAGTAACTCTGTCAATATCAATGCAACCTCGGGTTTGACCCTTATGTGAGAAGGTCTTCCCAGGACAAAATGTTGCAAATGGAATTTGACACTCCTTACCACAAGATGCAATTGTGTGTTTTGTGATTTGGAGAGTGTATCTCCCTACCTATTCCAAAGATCTAGCCTAGCTAATGTTGGTGTAATCGAGTCCTAGAAAAGAGTTACTAGTTAAATTTTTAAAAATTGCATGATATTATTAAAGGTTGTTGTTACTCAAAGGAGACGGAAATGAAACTGATGTTGTGTGAGACTCTAACCTAACAATGCATAGATAGGAATGAAAGATATCAATTTTTTGTTCGATGAATCCTATTTATAGGAGGGAAAGAGGAGTTTTCTGGAACAATCTTGAACTACGATATACAATCTTCTTTGAAATGAAATATCAATGAATCACGAACAATGCCAATTCTCTATTTGTTCTATTTCAACAATTGAATGCCAATATTTTCGAAATAAAAAATTGCTTTTAAAAAGAAAAATGTTTTTTAATTTTCAATAGAAATCACATAACAGTGGTGGAACTAAGGAAAACCAACAACTAATGAAAATAAATATACAACAAAAACCCAAATGAAGACAAAAATAACAAGCAGACAAGACTAGTCTTTTCAAATGCATGAGGGCAACAATTTTCCAAGTAATGAGCAATTGAGAAAGACAATTGATCCCAACTTTTAAACCGATCACCGGCTCCCAACCAAACAAGCACTCGGATTTCAGGACAAGAAATTATATCCTTGTTAAGAAAATGTCAAGAGATAACAGTTGAGAAAAAATGAACAAGAAGAGATTTTGATTTCCGAAGACTAATCATTCAAAAAATCCGAAGTCAAGAAATAATCAATCAGTGGCCTAAGAAGTTCTTTTGAGACACACATACAAATCTGGGCATCTGAGAATACAAAAATATTTAACCCAAAAATTTGCAAATGGATTCACAGGCTAGTAGTGGTGTACAGTGCGAGAATGAAGCATTCTCGCAGGCTGGTCACAAGCAGAGTGTGAGAGGTTTGCACTGGACTGATCAGTAGGGTGCAAACTCTAGGGGTTCTCGCAAGCTACAGAAGGTTTCAGTGCGAGAAGGCCTGAAACTAAGAAAAATTTGGAAAAAAGACAAAAAAATTTAAGGAACTTCTGGACCCAGAGAGTCTATCAGGGTCTACTCAAGACTCAGAGATTAATAGAAATGAAAAATGGTAAGGTAAGAGAAAATGGCCAAGGAAAAACCACCAAAAACCACTAAAAAATGGGTTGCATCCCTAGTGGAGTCACCAATTTTGTTATCGGACTAATCAGTAGGTGTGGACACTAACAGATCTCCCTAGATCCACCTGGATCTAGAACAAAATAAGATAGGACACGACTCTTCCCCTAAGTTGTAATCATTGAATCTACTAATAGAAAGGAATAAGTAACATACCTTTATATCGCTTCCTTAAGTCTCTGTTGTTCCCGCTTCACTCCGGTGCTCTCGTGAAGTCAAGTCCAAGACAACACAAACCAACCAAAGTGAATATAGCAAAGTATATTCAATGTCAACTTATGCATATGATCAAGGAATTACATAATAAAGTAAGAATGACTTTATGGGAAAGGGACATGCCGCTGTATCATATTAATTGAAAGTAGAAGATACAACTTGATCACCTTGATGTTGCAAGATTCCTTTCAATGACCCTTGGTTCCAACACACACACTTGCTATGTACTTGCATGAAGAAGATCCAATTCCTCTTGATAGACCAAATAGAGCCTTCAAGCTTCTGTCAAAGTAGGGTTCTTCACACAATTCTTTCAACAATTCTTCATTCAATCTTGCTTCACCTTTTCCATGAGAAACCTTTCAATATATAGGAGAAGGAGAAATGGTTACATGGATGAGGATGATCCCATCAAATCTGAGAAGTCAGTAAAATGACAACCATACGAATGCCAACTCATTTTCTAGAAGATTCCCTTCTAGAGCCCTCGAGACCTCTTCTCCTTTCCAAGCTTTAAAACAGGTTCGCACCTATGTATAGAGAAAACTACGAGAAGTTTTCACCCTAAGTGTAGTTGGCCTATGAAAATGAGGGATTCTCACACCCTAGGCCATAGGAAGCCTGCGAAATTTAAAAATATGTTTTTGGAAGGAGACAAGGGCCACTTTTCTCAGGCAAAAAGTCCTTGTTGGGAGCCTGAATACACCATTGTTAAGACATCACTAGAGTGACCAAAATCACATGTAACAGAGGTCAGCGGACCTTGGTGATGTGGGGTCTATGTCATGTGGTATCAGAGCTAACAACCATTGTTTTCTGTAGAGGGAAGATAGAGGAAAGTTGTGATTTGAATTCTACTAGGATAGATTGAAATAATGCCACCAAGGAGACGTCAAGAGAGACCTATGCCCGATCCAGTCGTGGAAAGGGAAATGAGAGAACTTTGTGATTGATTGGATTCTATGGAGACAACATCAGTGAGGGAGAAAGTGAGAACAAAACTGGAGCCGAAGAAGAAGTTGTAGTAAAAAATGTTGCAGAGGAACTTCTATTCAAAGTTGTTGCAAGGATAGGCTCCAGAGAAAAAATGGACATCCCGATGTATGAAGGAAACTTAGATGTTGAGGAGCTACTAGATTGGTTTAGGGCTCTAGATAAATACTCTGACTATGAGGATATCAAAGAAGATAAGAAAGTAAAGCACGTTGTCACTATACTGAAAGGAATGCAACGTTGTGGTGGGATGAACTGTAGGTTGGCAAGCGTTGAAAAGGTAAACAAAGAATTAAAATCTAGGATAGGATGGTCACCAAGATGAAATCCAAATTCATGCCCAGGGATTATCAAATTAATTTGTTTCGAAGAATGAAAAATTTGAGACAGAAAGGGATGACAGTGAAGAAATACACTGGGGAATTGTATAGGTTAAACATCAGAGCTGGACATCATGAGAGTGATGATGAAAAAGTTGTCAGATACATGAATGGCATGAGAAATGAGATTCGGTATGATATGAGCATGGTGACAATTAGAAATGTGGAAGATTCTTATGATATTTCTTCAAAGGAAGAAGTGAAATTGGCCTGAAAGAAAGGTCAAAGGAGAAAAGGTAGAATTCAGAGCAGAGGAAAATCAATTGCCTAGGACAGAGTATAGAATCCCAAGAATGAAGAAAAGAAACCTCATAACCACCCAGAAAGGGGAGGAATATCACAAGGAGGTCAGTATGCCGATAGGAACACTTTTCCTCGATCAAGAGGAAGAGGAAGAGGCAGAGGTGGTGAAATAAAGTGTTTTGTTTGTAGAAAGGTCAAACACAAATCCTTTGAATATCCCGATAGAAAGGGGAATGGAGGAGTAGAAGCTCACATTTCAGAAGCACAAAGGTGAAATGATGAGGCAAAAGATGCAGAAGGTGGAATATCCTTGATGATGGGGAAATTTCTCTTGAAGCCAGAGAAAGAGATGGAGAATCCAGTCCAGAGGAAAAACTTATTTAGAACTTCTTGCAAGACCAAATATAGGGTATGAAAGGTGATAGTTGATAGTGGAAGCACGGATAATCTAGTATCCACATATATGGTGGAAAAGCTAGAATTGGAGACAGTTTCACATTCGAGCCCATAAAAGTTTCGTGGTTACAAAAAGTACATCAGGTAACAGTCACTAAATGATGTTTAGTTGAATTTAAGATAGGGGGATATAGAGATGAGATCTTATGTGATGTTATTCCCATGGACGTCTGTCATCTTTTGTTGGGAAGGCCTTGGCAATATGACATAAATGTTATTCATGACGGAAGAAGGAATGCATACACCTTGGAGAAGAATGGTAGGACACATATGTTGTTGTCAATTGAAGACAAGAAGGTGAAAGAAGAAACAAGCAATACTATACTTCTCATGAGTGGGAAGGAACTTCTAGATGAAGTCAAGAAGGACGAAGAAATGTAGTTTGTTGTGGTGAGAAAACCTAGATTCATCTTGACCAGTACCTCAATAGATGATCTACCTGAGGAAATTCAAGAACTACTGGAGAATTTCGCTGATATAGTGGTGGACGATTTGACTTGTTTGTTGTCTCCCATTAGAATTATAAGCCATCACATTGACCTTATACCAAGAGCGAGTTTACCAAACAAAGGAGCATATAGATTGACACCACGGGAGAATGAAGAAGTCAAGAAGCAAGTCCAGGATTTGATGGACAAAGGGTTGATTAGAGAAAGCTTGAGTCCATGCGTTGTGCCAACAATGTTAAGTCCGAAGAACGATGGTGGATGGTGGATGGAGAATGTGTACAGACTCGAGGGATATAAACAAAATCGCCATCAGGTATAGATTTACTTTACCCAGGATGGATGTCTTGATGGATTGCTTGAGTGGAGCAAAGTTTTTTTCAAAAATTGATTTGAAAAGTAGATATCATCAGATTAGAATGAGGGAAGGTGATGAATGGAAGATGTCATTCAAGATGAATGAAGGGATGTATGAATGGCCTGTCATGCCATTTGGTTTGACGAATGCGCCAAGTACTTTTTTGAGATTAATGAATGAAGCCTTGAAGGATTTTATTTTGAAGTTTGTAATTGTATATCTTAATGACATACTGATATTCAGTAAGACTGAGGAGGAACATTTGAGACATTTAACTCTAGTGATGAGGAGGTTGCAGTAGGAGAAATTGTTGATAAATCTGAAGAAGTCGTCTTTTATGAAGAGGGAACTTATTTATTTGGGTTTTGTGATCTCTTCGAATGAGTTGAAGATGGATCCTGAGAAGGTAAAAACAATCAAAGAATAGTCGTCGCCAAGGAATATCTTTGAAGTCAGAAGCTTCCATGGACTAGCCAGTTTTTACAGGAAGTTCATCGGAAATTTTAGTGGAATTTGTGCATCAATGATGGACACATTCAAGAAAAGAAATAAATATTTTCATTGGACAGACGAAGTAGAGAAAATTTTCAAGTTGTTTAAGGAGAATATAACTAGACAGCCAGTTCTGGTTCTACCAGATTTTAGTAAAACATTTCAAGTGAGATGTGATGCAAGTGGATTTGTGATTGGAGCAGTCTTAAGTCAAGACAATAAACCATTTGCATACTTCAGTGAGAAGATGAATGATTCCAAGAGGAATTACTCCACATATGATAAAGAATTTTATGCAGTCATACAGGCACTGAAGAAATGGAGGCACTACCTGGTTCCAAAAGAGTTCATTTTGTATAGAGACAACCAGGCCTTACAGTTTATAACCAGACAGGAGCAACTGAACCAGAAACATGCAAAATGGGTTGAATTTATGCAGAACTTTACTTTTGTTATAAAGCACATTTCGGGAAATGCTAACAAGGTTGTTGATGCATTGAGCAGGAAATGTTTGATTTTGTAGGAGTTTTGTGTGAAGACCTTAGGTTTTGATAGCCTTAAGGAAATGTATAGAGATGATTCATATTTCAAGGATGCTTAAGAAGCATGTGAGAATATTTTTCTGAGAGACAGAAGCCAATGGATTGAATACTTGATTCAGGATGGGTTTTTATTCAAAGGAAATCAATTGTGTATCTCGAAGAGTTCTATGAGAAAAAATATTTTGAAGGAAAAACATACTGGAGGATTGGCTGGACATTTCGGCCATGACACAACATTTGCCTAACTGAACAGTTTGTATTATTGGCCAGGAATGAGGACAGATGTCAAGAAGTTTGTGAACATATGTATAATTTTCCAGCATGCAATGGGGAAAAGACAAAATACAGGGTTGTATAAACCATTTCCAATACCAGAGAGGCTATGGGACGCGGTAAGCATGGATTTTGTGTTAGAACTGCCAAGGACATAGAGAGGTTGTGATTCCATATTCGTGGTAGTCGATGGGTTCTCAAAAATGGCACATTTCATTCCATGTCAAAAAACCAGTGATGCAACATACATTGCAAACCTGTTTTTCAAAGAAGTTGTTCGAAATCATGGTTTACCCAAGAGTATTGTTTCGGACAAAGATACCAAATTCATTGGTCATTTCTGGAGGACACTATGGAAAAAGCTGGGGACAAATCTATCTTTTAGCTCAACATATCACCCTTAGACGGATGGATAGAATGAGGTAGTAAATCAAATTTTGGGAGACTTATTGAGGAGTTTAGTAGCTGAACATCATAGTCAGTGGGATTAGATTCTGCCGCAAGAGGAATTTGCATATAATGACTCACCTAACCGGAGCACAGGACATAGCCCATTCCAGATAATTTATGGAATGAAGCCAAGAGGAGTATCTCAGTTGAGAGAATTAGAGAAAAATGAGTTCAGGAGTGTTGGAGCGGAAGATTTTGCGGCAGAGATGCAGGAGCTCCACAGTAAGATTAAAGAACAGTTGCGGAGTTCCAACCAGGAATACAAGCGTAGAGCAGATCAGTGTAAATTATAACCTTTTACAATGTCTACTGTAAATAGATATTCAGAAAAGAACAGAAAAGATACAATGGCAAATACAAACATTACACAGATATTTTTCCCCTGGAAACCCAAACCGGGAAAACCAACATATATTATATTCATTCATTGTTTACAATACAATATACATATAGGAGCCAGCGGCATCCAAAACCCTAACCCAATGACCTGGATTAGTCCAAAACCCTAATTCCTTAACTGGAAATAGAAAACCATCGGCAAAAACCATGTGCTAAAAAAAACCACCTAAATACATGACACGTTTCCCAAGGTAGGTGTCACGTTTCTTGAGGTAGGTGTCACGTTTCCCGAGACACTACTGCTTGTGCAAAGAATATAACACATACCCAACAATCAGCACAGGAGAGAGATTCAGCTCGAAGTGAGAGATTTAGTCTTATCACATCCAAGAAAAGAAAGGTTACCAAGGGAAAAATATAATAAGTTGAAGATGAAAAATATAGGGTCGTGTAAGATTCTAATAAAATTTGAGACAAATGCTTATGAAATAGAATTGCCAGATGATGTGGGCATATCACCCATATTCAACATAGCAGATTTGTACCCTTAAAAAGAAGATGAAGTGAGAGGAGAAGATAATCAATAGGAAGTTCAATGGGTCAAGCAGATGCATGTAGCTGAAAATCCACGGATGGAAAAGATCATTGATCAGAGAGTTGGCAAGAAGACCCAGAGAAAAACATATTTTGAATATCTCGTAAAATGGAAAGGACACCCGATTGAGGATGCCAGTTGAGAAAGCGAAGAAGATATCCAAAAACATGGACAGACAGTGCAGGAGCTCATGGACAGGAATCCATGAACTTTTCAGCCAGAGGAGTATGATGCAAGAGCATCACCAGCAAGCGCAAGTGGAGGACAGCTGGATATGCAACAGCGCGCATTTTGAAGACGTTTTGAAATTTAAAAGATGAAACATTAATGTAATAGCTGGGAGGACATAATTGTTCTTAAATGTTTTGGGAATCATAATGTAGATCTTGAGCGTTGCTCTCATCTTTCGGTTGGAGGCATTTAATGTAATAAATATAAAGTAGTTGTAGACTTTAATTTCGATAAGATAGCTAAGAGTTGTAGGAGGGAAAACTCGAGAAATCTCTCTTGTAGATGTATTGTATGATATGATTCTCAATGTAAGAATAGTAGTTGTAGAGCAAGAGAGCGTAGGAGAGCAGAGAAGAAAAGATACTGTAGAAGTTGTATAAGCAGATACCAGAAGCCTTTGAATTAATATAACAATTCTTTGATCCAATTTCATGGTGTTGTTATGGATAATGTTTGCATCTATTGAATGGTATGTTTATAGTTTGCTTATATTCTCTTCTATGGATTTGTTTTAATGCCTTATGTCTATGATTTCATGTTGAATGTATGAAGTTTGTGAGAGGGAGAGTATAAGATTCAATTGCTTCTCATCCTAATAATTCTTGCAAGGAGTGCAGTGAAGGTCCGCAAGGAGTGCATTGACAAGATTCTAAGTTTTACCTCAAAAAATCTCAGGAGAGATAGAGTTGTTATTATACCAACAAAAGTGCAAGTATAGCACAGAGTTGTGCAAGGTGTGTGTGGGCCAAGTTGAAGTCTTATACTTTTTCCAACCCATTGAGTGATTGAAGAACTTATGTCAAAAGGATTACACAGAGTTGGAGTGTTTGGATACTCAGAGGTTATTGTGAAGGCCGCAAGGAGTGTGTGCAAGAGTCCCTTAGAATCCTTGAGTTTGCAGCCAGAATCAAGCTCAAAAGGGACAGAATCTTAGAAAGTTCAAAAGAAGGATGATGTTCGAAGTCACCTCGTAGAAACCAAGCTCAGGAAGAAGGACACCAAGTTATTTGGCCAGGAGTCTTTGAGAACCTGAACAGACGGTTGAATTTCTCAGAGGGAGAAACACCGGATTTCTGTAGACTGTTGGATCTAGTAGATCAGCGGAGAGGTTAAGATTGAGTTTCTTTCAACACTCACAAGACCAAGAGAGATAGTATCCATTAGATCTGGATCGATGAGATCCATTGATTGGTGATTGGAGTTTCGGCATCTCGGGAGTCGGGAACGTGGAGGAAATGACTACCTGGAAGTCATGAGTTGCGAAGTCCCAACTTCGTGAAATAAGAATCTGAACTGTCAGATCATGAGAGGCTCAAGACCATTGATCCATTGTAAAGAAGTTGTGAGTTCATACTTTGGGAAAAAGGGAGAAGAGTTGCATCGTGAACTCACGAGTCGTGAAAATCGTGATGCGCTCGGAGGTGAGGCCCCAGGATTTGGATGAAGGTCATATGGTGGAAGAATAAGGGAGGACCTAAAGGTTGTTAGCCCATTTCAGGGTTTTTGGAATCAAAGGAGTCAGGGTGATTCGCAGCAGGGATCCGAAATCGTGAACAAACTTGAAGAGCCATTTGGGTTAAGTCAGGGGTCACACGGAGCAGAGGTTCGCACCTAGCGCTTGTTCGCGCGAGCGTAACTTCCAAAAGGACCTCTGGTTTTATTTGCAGTGAAGGTTCTAGTGGGAACTAAAGATCCATTTCGGCTCAGGGGAACAAGAATATCCAAATACCAGGAGGTCAGCGGACCCTGCTGAGGTGGGGGTCTGTGTCAGTCAGTGTGTCCAACATTGGTTACATTGCTTAGCAAATCATATCGTATCTCTTCCTCCCATGTTTAAAGGACAAACCATGTGAAGGGAAATGGAATGTAATGTACCTAGGGAGGATAATATGGGGTATCTTGAGAGGTACCCAAGGGGGATAATGAATGTAATGTGGCCATAACAATGAAATAGTCCCACTTAGTAGTTACATAAGAAAATGCAAAGAGGGATGGAATGTAATGTCCCTGGGGAGGATAATATGGGGAACTTCCCTCACCCCATTAAGTATATAGATAGGTTGCTATATAGTGTGAAAGAAATAATTGTAAGAAGGATTATTAGAAGGTTCCACCTACTAGAAATTTCCGTCACTATAAATTTCTTTAGAGGTTAGATAGAAAGTGAAAGTAGTAATTGTAAGAAGGCTTACTAGAAGGTTCCACCTACTGGAAAGTTAGGAGGTTAGATATAAACTATACAAAGAAGTAGAAGCAATTCACTAGAATTTCTTGTGAAACATAACTTTAATTGTAGAAATCATGGATCATGGAGTGATTCCTTTCAAAAGGAATAATTAATGGGGTTATTGTACATCAAGGTTTTTTTCTACACTACACTCTTGTGTTTATGGTGTGTGTGTTTTGATATTTCTAAAGACAAGGGTTTAATTCTCAAGTTTAAGGGTTGGTCTTTAATGTTTTGATATTTTAACTACTAAGGTTTACTACATCGTATGAACATATCACTAGTCATTTTTTATTATAAATAAATTATAACATTTACACTAGTACAAATAAATATCTCTACACCCAATTTTAAGTTGTCTTTCTAGCCATTTTGTATTGTAAATAAATTATAATCTTTACACCAATATAAATATCTCTACACACAAGATTAAGTTCTCTACCTTATTAGTCCCTATCCTTTGGGTTGTAGGGATTATAGTAATCAATTCTATATTGTTCTATTAATATTGCACATAAACCAATGACTTAGTCATTGTTTTAACTTAAAGTTTTAGAAAAAATCATAAATTTTTGGAGTTTCATTTCATCTTTTATCCAAGGTTTAAAGTTTGAAGCAAAATTAGATAACTTAGGATAAGTATTGATGCAAAATTCACATAATTTATAGGGTTTCAAGATATAGGGATTAATGTTAGACCCGATGTCTATCAATAGTTCCTAACATTAAATGTTTAGGATGTATCTAATGTTTATTGATTTCTCTAATGCATTGTTGTATTCTCACATGTACTACTCCACCAAAGAAACTGATCAATCTCAAACACCATGCTCCATGACATTGTTCTTCTCTCTCTTTCCTACATCATAGAAGAAATGCAATACTCTGAGACATGAGACATGGAAAACCTGGAATTCTAATTTATGGAATGTAAGGGAGGTTAAAAAATACTAAAGGATACAAATACATCAAGGTTAATAGAAACGCACTAGAACATAGATAGATTAGGCCAACCAACAATTGATCAATAGGAAGTGACTGAATATTTACGATAAGGTCTACTTTTTTTGGTTGACATTTTCTTAACAAGCTTATTGTGTTAGCTAACATTAGAGAAGCACAATACTAGAATTGAACTAGTGACTAATGGAAAGAAAATGAGAGTACATAATTTGAATGGAACAATTGAGATCCTCGTCCAAGAGATATTGAAGGAAGGCATAAAATGGAATATGATGGTGGTGAAATATGTTGATTTTCTTCTTCTCTCACAACATCTAGACTAAAATATGCATGTCCTAGATACGATTGGGACCAATTCACTCTACATTAATTGACTCTATATAGCTATTGGAATTCATTATTTCTTAGAAGTATTGAATGCTTGGCACAACATTATCAGTTAATAATTCATAGGTGTGCACACATTTTGGAGGAAAACACATCGGAATAAGATCAATAGACAACTCCAAATCTATCGTAGCTTCATGATTCAATTGCCTCTTCATGTGAAGGCCTTAGTAAGACACTCAAGTTTCCCAAAGTGATGAAATATATGTTCCAATATATGTTCCTCTTTCTCATGCTAAGGCATTGTTGTCAATGTCCATGGAAGGAAAAAATACTGATCTCACACCTTCTTCACTCAGCATGCATTCCATATCAAATTGATAATATTTAATCAAGCTACCCTCGTAAGGGCCTTCCTTAGGGCTTGCTGGAGAGAGCGAGAGGGATGTCCATAAAAAAAGCCACCACAGAAGTCAAACCCCAACCCACCATTGCACCTCTTGAATTACAACATATATATTCATATCATCAGGAGCTCCAACATCATAGAACAATTCTCTTATTGTAGCAAAGTCGGGATATTCTTCAATGGGGGCTTTGATGGTTTGTTCAACCTTAGGAGGCATATGCATAATTTCTTTATGAGGGGCTAGAGATGCAAAATCATTTGCATCGTTGGCTAGCTAGATCAATAAATCCTCATCTTGATCTTACGTTATATTTAAATACTCTTTATGTACATTTTCATCGTCATTTTCCATTGATTCGTCAGAAGTAGGAGAGGAACCAGGTGGGGTAGTTTTAGAATTTGCATTGTCGGCTTTATACTTATTGTTTTTACATGGCTCCATCATTGTAATCAATTCATTGGGTACAATATTGGGATGGGAATAGACCATACCATTATTAGTTCTTTTGTTCTTTTGTTTCTGTATAATTGAATTCTTCCTGGCATGAGAAACAATTCTCCATTCTAATTCATCTAGTTGTAGCCTCCCAGAATCGAAATGTGTTCATCATTCTCATCAAAGTTGGCTAAGAAACTAGACATTGAAATAATTAGCACACTTTGCATTGTGTATGGACATCAATCTATCCTTTATTGTGTATGGACATCAATCTATCCTTTAGTGTAGACGTCCATATTCCCTACAAGTGTTCCATGTGTTGTCATTCTCTATAATAATGAATGACAATTGTAGTGCATTGTGGAGCTTTGCAAAAGTTACTTGCACATTTCTATTATTTTAGCTTGTCTCTTTACTAGGAAAATTTGTCTTATATAATAATATCATATTTATGTTTAGATCAAAGGTCATGTAATTACCATAAAAGTAATTTAAGGTCCTTCATGTCCAATTGGATTCATTTTCTTACATTTGATTATTATATATTATTCTACACTAATTATTTTAGTTTTTTATTTTTTCTTTAGTGATATTTGGAATAAAAAACATCTCAATTATAAACATGTTTGGCTCAATGGGGGTTTTAGATCCAGGATTTTTGAGGCTTGGCCAAAAAATACCCCATAAGAATCGGCATATTAAATATTCAAAGATTGAAGAAGGTCACACCCAAGACGTCATGAGAATCACACAGACCATAGGTTTCATGCAAGGTGCGAAGGAATGAAGCATACATGAAACATTCACTATATAACTATTCAATCATTCATAAATTTCATTAGATTATTGTGTAGCATAATGCAGAGCCAATAGAAATTTAGATCATTAACTCATAACATGAAAAGATAATTGTGCTTCATATTTTATCCATTAAACCTAAAGGCATTCAGATACAATTCCATACATAGAGGTTGAATCCTTTTTAAGATGCATTCACAACCAAACAAAGATGTGCCTTGTGATCAAACCTCCTTTCTCTCTCTTATTTTCACACATAATATCATTGAACATAGCCATACTTGATATCAAAATACAATTGGAGATCTAACTCATCTACAACTTTACCACCAGATCTTTACTCCTCTCTTAGTGAACAGAAACCCAACCCTTACATAACCACATGCATTCCCCTTAAGTACAGTGGAGTGTGGAAATCATAACAAACTTTCTAATTCACCCTTAACCTTGACCATTGTTAGGTTAAGCTTGACTCAATGAAATATTCAAAGTTGTTAGGTCAATAGTGGTGGTTTTGGGCACATCGTATTGGTGACCCGTGGTATTGAGCCCATGGATTACATGTAATGAAATCATATAAAAGGCTGGTGATACTCCATTATAATGTTTCAAGGGTTGAGTAGTGAAGGATCACTCAGTCAGGGATAGAACATTGGCCAGTCTGGATTTGGCCAAGGGAAATAATAGCTCTATTGTTGGCTGGTTTTTCCCGTAAGGGTTTTCCAACATAAATCTTTTGTGATTTGTGTGTGTTTTTTCTATGATTTGAAATATTATTTTTTGTCCCATATTTTTTATTTCCTAACACAATTCATAATATATAGGAATCCCAATAAATATTGAAGATATGGAAATCGAGGGTAAAAATATATTAGAATGGGTAGCTCGAAGAATTGTTGAAAGTCAAGAAATTAAATAGTACCTCGCAATAGAGGAACCCGTGTTCTTTGAAAACTCGTCCTTAACACTGCACAATACTCAATATAATAGGAAAGGAAATAAGTTACAGATAGAGAGGATCATTTTCAAACAAAAATTTCTATTTAAAACATGGGGTATTCACTCAATGAACCTGTGACATAGCGCATTCATTCATGGGATATTAAATAATACCCCTAATTTCACTAGATATTAAGAAATATCTCTCAAAATCCTTTTGTTTAACCCCCCCTCCCAATACATCATTCTAATAAAA